>JASANA010006236.1:0-35857 GCA_030248095.1 Ptycholaimellus sp. GST1_10
GAAATTGAATTGAAAAGAATAGACCAGTGGACAAAAGGGGAAGTGGTGGGGGAGAGAAAATGGAAAGAAGGGAGGGTGGAGAGAGAGAGACAATTTTGGAGCCGTATGGGAGCGGGGTCTGAGATTGGGAAGAGGCAAGGGGGGGCAGGGCAGCTGAGGCCGGTTGAAGGGAGGTTGAAGGGAGGTTGGATGGAGGGGTAGAGGCAGAAGTGCCTTTTCTCCAGCTAAGCCAGGTCCCATTTTTTGGTCTGGGGACGGAAAATATGAGCCAGGAGCCTGCCCGGCACCGGTCACATCGATTAGAACTCTTTTTGCAACCTCTTTTCTGGGGGCCGCTAAATTATTCCTTTTTGCAAGCTACAGGTTCTCTTCGCAGCGTCAAGGTTGAAAATATTCGCGCCCGAAATTTTGCGTCTCGCAGCTATACTCTCCTTCCAAGATAATGACTAGGATACGAGCGAGGGAAAAGACGAAATCAAAATGTTTGCAAACATAGAGCATGATGCTAGTTTAGGCATCTGCCACGTTGCAGAAATTTCTTAGCCTGAAAAAGGCAAACTTACTTGCAGGAAAAAACTAGCTCGATGGGAAAAGAAGGCTTGTAGTCAGAAGATGAGCAAGAAAGAAAATGAAAAAGGCAGCGGGATCTTAGCCAGTGGCTTTTTACGAGGCAAGAGGCGGCTGAGAAGGGATATGCGGGTGGGACCAGAAGGGGAACGGGGCAGTAGAGGGGTCGGGTGGGAGCGGAGAGGAGAAGAAGGGGGGAGGAGGAAAACAATGCCAGCCAGCGCAGGCAGTCTGTATGCACTTCCGAGCCCCGCACTGGGCCCCAAAGGTGCGGAGGGGCGGCTGCAGGGCGGATCTGTAGGAGAAGAAGTGGCTTAGTGGCTCAGCTTTTCGTACTACCGCAGCGCACTGAGCCTCCCCCGCCCACTCTACCCCTCCTACCCTCACCCCTCCTCTCCCATCCCCCTAGCCCCCCTATCCCACTTCCCCCTCACTGCCCCCGGCGCCCCGGTTGTAGAAACAACAAACCCTCTCACCTTCCCTCATACCCTCAACTACACCTCCCGCACGCTAACTGCCCCCCACAACCTCTGCTGTCTCGTCTGCTTTTTGCCTATTCTTCTTGTAGCCGGCTAAACTTTTAATCTTATGGCAGGCAAACAGGGCAGCGTAGCCGAGCGGGTGAAGGGTTGTGAGCTATAAATATAAGAAGAGAATGGGAGTGGAAAAAAAGGCGGACTAAAAGTGTGGGAAGTAGGCAAGAGTGCGCACTCGGCCATGCAGGGAGAATGGAGCAGAGGACATGGGTGCAGGGAGAGAAAAAGGCAGCGGAGAAAGAGCAGGGCGGGGGGAGTGTAAGTATTATAGGGCGTGTAGCTGGGGAGGGAGGGCGGGGGAAGAAGCGCGGGGGTGGCTGGTGCGCTGGTAGAGTTGGCAGGAATAATTCCAAGTCCGAGAGGGGCTGTTGGAAGGGCGCGAGCCTTGCCTGCCCGGGGTGAACAAGTGGAGATTCCCCCCTGGCTACACAGCCAACACTTCTTAGCGCCTTCCTAGCCCCTTCATTACTCTCAGCACCTTCTTGTCCGAAAGCAATCAACTGCCCCAGCTAGTTCAACTACAGAATTTCAAACAAACACCATTTGCCCAGAGCTAAGCGGAAGAGGAGAGCGTGCGTGCAGGAAAAAAACGGCTACTGCTATAGAGGGGGAAATAGAGCTGGTCGTAGGAACGAGGGTTGTTGGACTGAAGAGCATGAGGTGATAGAGAAAGAGAGCAGAATTGATGAGTGCGGTGATAAAAATGCAAGGCGAAGTGGAATGGAGGGCGGCGGCGTAAAAAAAGGTGGGAGGAGAAAATGACGGGCGGGGAAAGAGCAGCTGACTCCTTCCCTCCTTCCTTCTGGCCAGGTTGAGTGGAGGAGGAGGAGGAGGCGAGGGCGTTGGAATGGGCTCCAGTGTCTGGGGCCTATGCTCCAGCGGAAATGCGGCTGCTTTTGTGTTTTGAGCACTCCTGTCCTCATCCCTCAGCCGCCTGTAAGCCCTGCCTGTACCCTTCTCCCCCTAGCTGCTAAACTCTTCCTCCATCCCATTTTACTGGGCCTCCCACTGGAATGGAGGGAGGGAAGTGTAGAAGGAGCAAAGTAGGTGAAGGAGGGAGGCGCCGGAGCACTCTTATCGCTCGCCAAACACGGCGCGCTGCAATATTGACGCAAGGGAGTTTTGGAGGACAGCCGGATGGCAAATGGCTGCCTGCTGGAGGGAAAAAGGGTCTGCTGGGAGAGCAAACAGAAGCTGGCAGAGAGCAGAGCAGAGAGAGGCTGGGGCAGTGTGTCTTTGTGTTTCTGCCAAGGAAGACGGCGGCGGTGGGGAAATGGCTTATGCGTCAAGGCCACCAGCCACCAGCCCTAAATGGAATTCCCCCCTCACCCTCTGCCAAGAACATCAACGCAAAAAATGACCTTCTGATATTCCCATTTGGTTTTAGAAAGCGACAAATCGTTGAATGACTCCTAACAATAAGCATTTTCTGAATTGCTTCGCCGAAAACAGATATTTCGAAAACAAGCATCGTAAATATCAGAAAAGTTACATCAGCAGGATCAAGGGCAGGAACAATTTTTAACTGAGCCCAGAAATTACCGTGCTAAAGGACCCATTGTTACTACGGATGATGAATGGGGTAAGTTAGTGCGATATTGGGGGCGAAAAGTGGGGAGAGCGATGGAAAAGCTTGGAAGGAGACTGGGAATGGGGAGAGGCGGCGGAAGAGTGAAATTACGGGGCCTCAGCCTTGCCCCTTCCTCTCCTCCCCGCCTACCTTGTATCGATTGACAGAGAGGCCAGCCAGCCCAGCTCAAGCCTCCCTCCCTCCCCTGCTCCCTCAACATCGCTAATTCTCTGCCAGATTGTCAGCTCTCAAATCCTCCATCAAACCCAGCCTCTGTAACCCAAGCCCTCTTCACCTAGCCTGGCGAATAGCCACGGCTGCCAAGCGATTGCCTAAAATGGGACCAGGGCAACAGAGCAGAAGCTAGGTGCAGAGGTTGAGGAGAGACAAACAGGCTGACACGTAGCGGGGAGGGGGCGAAGGAGGAGGAGCAGAGCGCGATCTGGGCCCGCCCCGAATACCTATACACCCATGCTCTCAACCCCCCGCACATTCATCCTCCATGCGCTTGCGCTCTTTTCACTCACGCTACTAAAAAAGCGCCCGCCACCGCACCGCATCCTTCCAAACCTCTTTCACGCCGAGTTTGAACTGTATGGTACGGGACAGGGATGTTGGGATGGTGTAGAGGATGAGGGAGGATGGTGAGGTGAAGGATGGAAGAGGGGGGCTTTGTTTGTGACCCGAGAAATGGGCAAACGAGCCAGCCGAGGGGATAGAGAGAGGCTGTGTGAAGAGGAGTCAATGAAGGGGATAAATGGAACTGAGCGGGGGAGATGCAGAGAGAGAGATGGGAAGGGGATGTAAGGGGGAGGGACTGTGAATACGAGGGCGCCATATGCGCGCAGTACCAGCAGTAGCCGGCCCTCTTCGCACTATCCATCCCATTCCCCCTGACGCCATTGTAGGGCGACCAAAAAGAGGTCCGCTTAAACAGAGCTGCATCCTTAAACCGCCCTCAGGCCCTGTCCCTATATTAGCATACTGGCGGAGGGAGAGTGGGTAAAAGGGGGAGTACAAAGAGGGCTGACACTCTGCCGCTTCCTTATTCATGGGAGGAGAGGAGTCTCGGCCGAGCAGCCATCAATCGCGCCCAAAGGCTCCATTCTCATTTTGTCTAACGCTCCACTTTTGCCTCCAGCCGCATTCCCACTGATTGCCACGCCCAGCCACACCGAGGCCAAGTGGCAAGCAGCAGGCAAGGATGCAAAGAGACCTTCCGCCAAGTGCACTCCCCAAGTTCAAGGGCTCATTCAGCGACCTGGAGGCAAAGAAGCACAAAGTCAAGACAGCCGAATCCGCCTTTTTCCAAAGCTTTACAAGGCAGCAGCAATGTTTTTACAAACCAAAGCATGCTCGTACTTAGCATGATGGAGAGGAGGATTGGAGAGGAGGGCTGGGGGATTGGGTTAGTAGGAGACGGGGCGCTGGGCCGGGTAGAACAGGGCTCATGCTTGGAGGCTAAGGCCTTGAAGGGCTCTGTGACTTATCACACTTCCTCTGGGCCAAGCGATGTTGGGAGCTTGTGGCCACTCGTCGGGCCGGGGGGGGGGGGGGGAGGGGGAGGGGCGAGTCTGGACATCCGGTTGCGTGTGGGGTTGAGGGGGGAAGATGGTGGAAGAGGCTGCCTTTGCATAAAAGCGAGGGGCTGGGCGGGGAGGGGAGGGCGGAGGAGTGTGTGTGTGGAAATTGGGCGAAGAGGGGCAGAGGAGGCGGGCGCGCTTTTGTGGCCGAAAGCCGACGGAGGCGCCAGCGGCTATCGATTTTTCGACCTCGCCTCCGCTGATACATCCGCTGCCTGCCCTTAGACCGCCCCGCCTTCCCAATCCACGACCCCTTTTTCCAAAACGCCGCGCCCCGCGCCCTCGCTCGAAATATTGCACCGCTTTGCACCAGGGCCGATTTTTCGGCGGTTGCTTTTGACCCTTTTTTGCATAAGTACGGCGGTGAGATAGGGCGGCCTGAGATTGGAAGGCTGGTAGAACTGCCTCACGACCAACCGCATCAACTGACAAGACGAGGGCAAAAACGGGAACAGAATGGCATATTTATGGGAGGGGGTGGGAAAAGGAAGGCAGTAAAGGGGCTGTAGCTAGCCAGGAAGGATGGGGGGCTTTTGTGCAGTTGGCGGCGAGGGAGGAGTGGGCAGCCTTTCCCAGGGTTGCAAAATGTCGGCCGGTTTTTTGCTGAGAGGAAAGGTGAGCGGGGGGGGAAGAGGAGTGTGCCCCGTCTGTCCCTGACAGCTCAGGATTCCCCCTCCATGCCCTGCCCTCTACTCACAGTCAGCCACTCTCCATGTGCTGCACTTTCCCCAATGCCAGCTGGCACGATGCTGCTGCTCGTGTCGGCATACGACTGCCTGCATGTGGGGAATGGGAGAAAGAGATGCGCCCTTTATACGAGGCACATCTGCATTTGATATGGATATAAACTATGATTTAGACATCGACTTTCATTCGTTGTGCAGACTCTTGAATCATAGATAAAGGAGCTATCAGCTTTTTTAGTATATAATAAATTCATTTCTCTATGCTTGAATATCCACAAAGTACAACAAGTTGCAGCGTTTCGAAATGTGCAAAAAATGAATTCAGTTTTTTCTTTCACGCTCATCTTCTTTCTCTTCAATGTAAAAACGACACATGGGCTCATATTTCACACTACCAGTGACTTCAGAAGTTCACTTCGATTTCATGTAGGTTGACAGCTGACATTTTAGTTATCATCATGCTTCATCTCAAACGGCCTTAATTTCCTAAACTCTCCCCAAGTGGCTGATTGCTCGATATTCCTTTACGCTTTTACAATACAATTTGCCGAAAAATAGAGAAATTTGCCCAAGACATTATCGCGCACTCAAAATACTGAATATTCAATGAAAGCAAAAGCAAAAAGTGAAATATTGATTATTGCATCGACGAAATCACAGCTAAAACTTTTCAACGCCCTTATTCTTCCCCTCATTCTGCTCCATCTCGCCGTAGTTACTGAAGCGTTTAGATAAAATGAAGAAAATGAATAGAAATAAAAAAGCTGCCTGGAATGTCGGGCAGAGGACTCAGCGGGGGCCTCATCGTGCTGCTCGTTCTCTGCACTCTGAAATGGCAAGCAGTGCTGGAAGGGTGATAAAGAGGATAAAGAATATGTGGTGACGGTTTGTGCTGTTTGGGTTTGGAAACCAGCAGCAGCAGCTTGGCCAGCCTGTAGCATCTCCTGCGTGGCAGCCATCTTCAGGAACACACTCTCCAGCGTCGTTTGGCTCACACTGCAGCAAAAATCCCTCTATTTCCCCGCATCCTCGCATCACCTCTTCAAAATTATCAAAGCATTTCTATTACTGAAAATATACAACCTGAAATCTTCAACGCCGAGCTCCTGCTGAGCAGCAAGGAGACATTGAAAGAGCTGTGACAGCACCAAATCATCAGCGCTGATCTGCAAGCTTCCTAGTGAAAAAAGAGGAAAGAAAGGGGCATTAGATTGACCTCGTAGTGGAGCATGGTGCTGTGCGTCTCGTTGAGGATAGCAGAGGGGAAGGCCTTGGCCATAGCCGCCTCCACCTCCTTTCCGCGACCCTCAGGCCCCAACTTCAGCTTGAAGAAGTAGCGGTTCCCGAATTTACCCTCAAGTACTTGCCTCAGCTTTTAACTTCACCTATAACCTTTAGCAATAACCTTGAGGTACTGCACAGAGCCAAGGCACTGCAGCGTCCCAGCCACCATGATCACCAAGCGATGGCACAAGGCCTTCCAAGTGCCAATTGTGCTGCAGAGGAGGGACTGTTGTGAGGGAGGCCTGTGCTACCTCACAGTCTTCCATGCTGTGGCTGGTGAGCACGATGGCAGAGCCGCGGTTGATGGCTCTGCGAACACAGGCCCAGGCCGCCCGCCTTGCTCCCGGATCCATACCGGTTGTCGGCTCGTCCAAAAATATCACCTTCAATTTTCACATTTTCGGCCTAACATCAGCTTCATCATTCTCGTTCAGAGGATAGATTGCGTTGGCAGTGGACGAGAATATAAACCTGGGAATAGTCGAGCAAAGAGATGGCAAATTGGAGCTTGCGCTGATTACCGCCGCTGAGCTGAGACGCTCGTTTGCCCACATGAGGCCCCAGTCCCGTTTCCTAACAAATCACATCCAAGCTAAACTAACCTTGCACGATAGGCAAGAGACCTGAATGAGGCATTGGATGATACGGCGGCGCTGAGGCCCTGGGATGCCTCGCAAGCGTCCGAAGATATCCAGGTGTTGCTCCACTCAAAGCAGGTTTAATGAAATGAGAGGTTGTTGGACTGGTGGGGGAGAGACCAGTGAGGGCGTCAAAAAGAGTGTTCTCCTGAGGACAATAGGCAGAGCCTTGGAGGCGCCCCCAGCCGTAGGAGGAGAAGAGGGAGCGGCCCGCCAGCCAAGCTTCACCCGCACTGGCACTCACCTCCCCCGTTAGCATCTATCACACCCTCCCCCCTTTTGCCTCTAACTAGACGAAGCCATAAGCTACCTTGAACAGGCTGGATTTCCCTGCTCCATTGATGCCTGGAAGTTGAGAGCATAAGTTGGGGAATGGAGAGGCAGGGTGAAAGGGGAGAGGCCAAGAAGTCCGAAGCACTGGCCTCGAGGCACAGCAAAGGAGACCCCGGCCACGGCAGGGAAGGGCGAGCCTCCATAGCTCTTCCGCACCTCCTTCACCACCAGGGCTTCCTGAAGTCATTCTGTTGGAGGGGATGGGGCGTGGGGCATGAGGGAGGAAAGGAAAGCCTGGAGGTTGGGCTGGTCGAGTACCCGACGCTCCTCTTCCAGCACATCCGCATCGGTGACCGGAATCGGAGCCTCTTTCTGCTGCATCCAACTGTTGGTGAGCAAATGGGCGTGCTTCTGGCAGAGTAGAGAACAGAGGCTGAGCAGAGAGCAGAGAGATTGAAGCAGGAGCAGCGGAGGTCAAAGTACTCCAAGAGGATGACCAGAAGGAAGTAGACCAGAGCTGCGCCCAGCGCCTCTAGGATTCGGATGCCTAGAGTTCTTTTCTTAGTTCAACTTGCGCATTCCCTTTCTGCTGGTCAATACAAAATTTAGAAATCAGCATACCCGCAGCTTACAAAACATGAAAAATATTTAGAAATATTGTGTGCGGCTTCTGTCAGAAATCGACTATTCCAACGGGTATTGTAAGGAAAGGTTAAGTAAGGTTGGAATTAAATTGAACCAAGGAAGCTGAACGAAAGAGGTTTGGGCAGTAGAGATACTCTTTCTCTGGGCATATCTGCCGTCAGAATATGTAAAGCAACCATGGACATCACATCCGACTGCAAAACGTCTAACTGTGTCACAATCCCCAGTCTCGACCCATTAGAATGCGACTATGAAATAGGTAGGAAGAAGGCGGAGGATGATGGGCAGTGATGGAAGCCAAGAGGGAACGCATCCGTAATTACCCTAGCAAAAGGCAATATTTGTGGCAGGGAGAAGCAAAGGATCAGCAACTGAAACCTGTTGAGCGCTGCATGATTGTCCAAAAAAGGTGAAGGCGCTGAGCATGAATGCTGGGGCAAGTGAAACCACAAAAGTGACAGTTGTAAACACTACGATCCCCAGCGACCCTGGTAAAGAGCTACTTTTTAGCGCTCTCTCAGTTCTCAAGCAGCTTTAGGGCGAAACCTTTGAAGAGGAAGCTAAGCAGGTAAATGAAGGCAATAGACATGAGGCCGAACGGGAGGACCAGACAGGCCAGCTGAAAAGAATGGAGTGGGAGAAGCGGTGTGGGCGATAGAGGAGGAACGAGGTGGAGCTGGTTCTGGTAAGGATTGTGGAAGATTGCAAGAGGGATGAGGCAGGCGAGGAAGGTTAGGATGAAGATGGCCGCGTCTCCCGCCAAATTCACGCCCCAGTAAATCAATGGATGACAGCCGGATAGCATTTGCATTCGCTTCATGCCTGGCAACAAATTAGGAGACAAATGAGGAAATTGAAGAAGGCTGGGAATGCGAGAGACCTTTGGAAGATTCGTTCTGAACCAGAACAGCGATGCCGAATGTACCGAAGGCGAAGGCGCAGGCCAAGAAACCGCCGGATAGGAAGGTCCCCACTAACTCCTCCAACTGCTTGCCTGGGTCTGAGCTGACCAGGGAGGCTAGTTCAATGCTCATCGTCCATGGCTTCACTGCCTTACCAGAGCTCCTATGCCCCAGTTATTGGCTGTTCAATTGGACTGAAGGCAAAGCTGATTGAGCTAGAACATGAGACGAAGGTTTGCGTAGGCATTGGCAGTGGCCAGGCGAAGATTGGGCTTGTACC
This sequence comes from Ptycholaimellus sp. GST1_10, assembly GCA_030248095.1. Lineage (NCBI taxonomy): Eukaryota > Metazoa > Nematoda > Chromadorea > Chromadorida > Chromadoridae > Ptycholaimellus > Ptycholaimellus sp. GST1_10. The sequence goes on from JASANA010006236.1 coordinate 8,965, forward strand.
AGACGTTGACGGTGTTGAGGGGCGTAGTGTTATTGATGAGTTGAATCCAGTCACTGGCCACCTCTGCACTAGCCGCCACCTGCCTGAAAGGAGGAAGAAGGAGGGGAAGAAGGAAGAAGATGATGAGAGATGCGCTACTGAAGGAAGCGCTGGAATTGGGAGGGGTCGATGGAGAGAGCCACGAAGCCGGCGATAACTTGTGAGCTGCTCTGGTTTGCCTGCACTGCCCAGTCTAGAGCAGAAGCTTCGCTTCCGATTCGATACACCACATCCCCACTTCTCACCCTCACTGCAAACACCTAGCATTCTTTACTCTCGCCCATTGCCCCTTGGCCAGAGGCCGTTTACCCCTAGCTTTAGCTGTGGCAAGTCAGAGGAAGTAAAATATAAGTAGAAGAGACCATGCGGTTGGTTGAGGGCAGCAGGAGAGGTGGCTTGTCCAAAGCCGCGTTCATGCTCGCCGGGGCATCCGCGCTTAGTTGCGGGAAACTTGGACAGTGGTGGGTCTGTGGCCATGCTTGCGGGCAATTTCACCGAACTTGAGCTGCATGGATATCCCAAGAGTCCATCGGGGCATCTCCAAATTTCCTTCCGTATCTAAGCAATCCATTCAAAGCCATTGTTTTTGCTCTAGGTTCACATGAGGCTTGTATTCTGTGACAAGAATGGCAAGACATGAAACCTGGGGGGTAGACCTTGGGCAACTGCCTCTTTCAAAAGGGGATCCAAGCTTTGATCGGCGTATTGAAAGAAAAGGCGGTTTCTGCGTCCACTTTGCCACAGACTCACATCTTGTCTGGTTCCTTGAGATATTGCTGAAAAGTTTCGCTGAAAGTTTCGTTGGTGGTAGTAGCCAAGTCTCACAGGTCAGAGAATCGCCGAAAAGCAGTAGTAGAATGATGAAGGTTAGCGGAAGTCCCATTTGCAGCACCCACATCACCGGGCTAAACAAAGAATACAATACCTGAAATCAGCAAACAGTTAGTGAGTTTTTGATGAGAGTTTACGTTAGATTTTTCATTAAATTACTTGTATTTCTTATCATGTATTTATTAAAGGCACACTGCCAAAAAATGCACCTCCTCCGATCAAGCTAATATTTTTTTCCTAGTTACAGGACACCAAGTTAGCGAGGCAAGCATATTTAGTTTTTAAACTTTTCAAACAAATTTTTGAGAAAAAAAATCCTAAAGTTTCCTGTGTTGTAGCATAGGCAAAGAGAGAAAAAATTCATGAAAATTTTAATACTGATTTTCTGCATTGTGCCGCGCAATAGTGGCTAAAGACAACTAAAATTAAAATATTAAGCCAAAAAAATTGGGCAAAATCGAAGCTCTGTGAAGCGCGCGGCCCAAAAACTGGCAAAAATAGGTGTTTTTGATGGTTTTTGGAGGTTTTTCCTACATTTTCATAACTTAAAAATTTTTTACGCAAACAAGACCCTGATTTTTGAAATGTACGCCTCAAAATTGACCTATAATCATAGAAATAAGTCAAAATTATTTCAAAAAATTTTTATGCATTTTTTGAAGGGGTAAAAATCATGAAAATTTTTTTTTCATTAATTTGAATTTATTTCTATGATTATAGGTCAATTTTGAGGCGTACATTTCAAAAATCAGGGTCTTGTTTGCGTAAAAAATTTTTAAGTTATGAAAATGAAGGAAAAACCTCCAAAAACCATCAAAAACACCTATTTTTGCCAGTTTTTGGGCCGCGCGCTTCACAGAGCTTCGATTTTGCCCAATTTTTTTGGCTTAATATTTTAATTTTAGTTGTCTTTAGCCACTATTGCGCGGCACTATGCAGAAAATCAGTATTAAAATTTTCATGAATTTTTTTCTCTCTTTGCCTATGCTACAACACAGGAAACTAGGATTTTTTTTCTCAAAAATTTGTTTGAAAAGTTTAAAAACTAAATATGCTTGCCTCGCTAACTTGGTGTCCTGTAACTAGGAAAAAAATATTAGCTTGATCGGAGGAGGTGCATTTTTTGGCAGTGTGCCTTTAAGATATTGCTCTGCCTTTCTTTTTTACAATTTTTTTGAGGCAGGGTGGGAGCCACACAAAGACCCCCCCGGGGGAACTCTGGGGGGTCACCCTGGGGGGGACTCAGAAAGTCCCCCCAGGGGTCCCCCTGGGGGGGACTCAGAAAGTCCCCCCAGGGGTCCCCCTGGGGGGGACTCTGGAGGGTCCCCCAGGGGGAGGGTGGTTGATGTCTTAACATTTCCTTTCTGGAGCTATGCTGATGCAATTGATGTTATCAGTGATAGCGTCACATGACACAAAGCATGCAACAAAAAGTGCTGACACAACAAGCAAGCCCCATGAATTCCCCCCAAGGCTCACTTCTTAACGGTCTTAACGAATTTCACCCATTCCAATACCATTCCAATGCTCCTGGTCTCTACTCTACAAATAGATGGTACTGCCACAGTTCTGACCTCGTCAAGGCTGAGCATGCGACTAAGCCACTTGGTGGACTAAATTAACTAAGACTAAATGCCACTTGGTGGGGGATATACTGGTCATCAATCAAGGAATTTTTGGCAGTTGGGGGGGGGGGATAATAGTCATAAAAATCGATGAACAGGTCCCCCCCAGGTGCAAACACACAAAAAAACGCATTTAAAGCATGTCCAAACATACATTGATTACAGATTTGGGGGGGTACTTACGTGGGGGATACTTACGTGGGAGGGGGATACTTCATAGGTGGGGGGGGGGTCAAAGCTTGGTTGGCCGGTATAACCGTTGGGGGGGGGATCCTGAGGCCGATATAATTAGCTGCGACTTTACCTGTTTGAAATCGGAATATGGAGCTGCAAATTTCGACAAATGGTATAATTAGGGTATCGCATCTAACTATATCTTTGCTCAATATTTCAGGACCTTGGGCCAGTGGCGGATATAGGATTTTGGTTCGGGGGGGGGACCCCGGGGGTACCCCTGGGGGGACTTTCTGAGGACCCCCCAGGGGGACCCCCCAGAGTCCCCCTGGGGGGTCTTTCTGTGGCTCCCACCCTTCCTGCAGGACTTTCTGAGGACCCCCCCAGGGGGACCCCCAGAGTCCCCCCGGGGGAGTCTTTCTGTGGCTCCCACCCTTCCTGATTTTTTTCCTGGAAAAAGAAAGAAGAAGGGAATATTTTCTTATGGAAACCTTTTTTAAGCACATGGCATATGCTTGTGAAAGCAGATGGCTGGGTGAGTTGGAGCGCTTTGTGTAGACGACATCCGCGCTTGTGGTTTGCTCCTCATTCTCACCTCTCGCACTACCCACGACCTCAACCATCTAAAAGGATTGGATTTGTTTCTATTGACGAAAAAATTTTTGTCCATGATAGTGGTTTGAATAACTTAAAACTTTAAACTTAAACAGAAAAACGAAAAGCGTTTAGTTTAACGCCATGTACCTCAAATTCGTTTCCACTCATTGCTCCAGCACTACTTGTAGCCTCTTCCTTATACTCCTGTGGCGAAGCCGCGTCAATGGCGGCAAAGAAAACCTTCAAACCCTATTTTCGGTTCAAAAAAGGCTCAAGAAATGGTGCATTGGATATATATGTATGAGGCAGTGTTAAGACAGGATGACCTCATCCATGTTGGGCTCACTGAGGCCGTAGCTGGCAACGCCGAGCTCTTCCTGCTTCTCTTCCAGCAGTTGAAGGAACTCCGGCATGGCAGCACTGCGCGTAACCGCTGCTGGGAAAACGAAGCTCAGGTCTCCGCCCTGCTCCCCACTCAGCCGGCTTTCAGGCATCTTCAATTCTATCTTTCTTTTCGAGTTTGTTCAGTTGGCGACCAAGAAATGTTGCCTGATGCTGGAAGAAGGTTTTGATGCGAGCAGGAGCAGTTGGCTGTCCAGGCTGAGCAGCGACAATGAGGCGGAAGCCGTGTGTGTATCGGTTCTTGAGGTAGAGGGGAGTGCCGGAGGCCAGTAGCTCCCCGTTGGCGATGATGGCTACTCGCTGGCCCAGTATATCCGCCTCGTCCATGAAGTGAGTGGAGATGAGTGTGGCGGCGAGGCGACGGCGGCCCAGGATGAGCTCCCAGATGGAGCGCCGCGAGTACGGGTCCACGCCTGAAGTCGGCTCGTCTAGGATGATCATCTCAAAACCTTTCATATGCCTCTTCACTTACTCTGCACCAAGGCCAATGCTAAGCTGACCTTGGGCTGTCCGATGTAGGCGGTAAGGATGGAGAGCTTTCGCTTCTGGCCACCAGAGAGAGTGGTGGTGATGCTGTTCTTTTGATGAGACATGCCCAAGTGGCCCAGCTCCACTTCAGCCCAGGCCAGCGTCTCAGATCGCGTCTTGCCTTTCAGCCAGCCGAAGAACTGCAGCCCAACGCTCTTCTTCATGCACAGACTCAGTCAGAGGTATGCAAGAAGCAGTAAAACTACCTGAAGGTGCTCCATCACAGTCATGGAAGGATAAAGTATGTCGTACTGGGGAACGAAGCCGAGTATTCGACGAATTTTGTCCATCTCCTTTCGGATGTCCAGCCCTGAACATGGAGCGGAGGATGAAATTGCGTATGTGAGTGTGGACGAGAGCAAGGAACCGAAAACGCTAGCCTCTCCGCTGCTGGGTGATGCAAGGCCAACCAGAATGTTCATAGTCGTCGATTTGCCAGCTCCTAATAAACAACAATATTTTAGCTCCCTGTTTTCCCACCCCCCAAAAGCCTCGGCAACCGTTCTGGCCCAGAAAGGCCGTGATTTCATGCTGGTAAAAAGTGAGGCTCAGATCCCGTATGCCGTACTGCAACTCATATATCAGTTTCAAGTGGCAATAAATATGTTACTGCTAATTTAATTTTTTCAGGCAACACTAAATTGGAGACCTTGTCATTGCTGTAAGCCTTAGTAAGGCCATAGAGGCTGATGGCGGGTTCAGCACCTTCTTCTGCTTCCTCCACGTCTGCCTTCCCAGCCTCGCTCTTTTCATCGTACTGCCGTTTAAATCTTTCCGGGAACCTCAACCATCTCTCATTCATTTTCATTTTTCCTCCTTCTCATCCTCCTCTTTTCGTCAACGATATTTTGTCTATGACACGATTATCGTCTTTACGGAGTTGCTGATAGGACTAGTGGGGGTTACCAGAAAGAGGGCTGAAAGGGGAAGTAGAACGGCTGCTTGACGCCAAAGTCCCCCGGCATCACGTGCTCCAGGTACCTGCAGAGGACGCTCTTCTCCTCCATTTTGACGGCCTTAGGAAGAAATGGCTCTGCCATGTGAGGAAGAAGAAGAGGCCAGTGCTGGAGAGGAAATGAAGCCAGCAAGCCCCCAGTCCCCCGTACTCGTCCAGACTCGACTACAACTTTGTCAATGCATAGAGCCCTGTTTTGAGGAGTTTGGGTGGCGTGTAACGGGACTGTAGAAGAGGTTGCCCCACTGAGCGCCCACCCAAACGCCTTCCCAGCCGCCTAGGTAAGCCACCGCTCGACACAGAGGCACCACTGGCGTTATCAAAGAAACCAATCTACACAAAAATGTGCTCCTAAAAAGCAGCCATCATATAAACCATCAATTGATTGCACCTGGCGTGAATGAGATTGCTGCCGCGGATATCAAGCGTCTTGGCGTAGATAAAGGCGCCAACTAACCAGGCGATGAGCGATATGAATACTATCAAAAGGGTCGTTCTTTTCGGGCTCAACATCACTGCCATGTCTTGCAACAGACAGAAGGGGATGAAAGTGGTGAGAGTGAAACGATTTCAGGAAAGAGGAGAGGAAGTAGCAGAAGGCAAGCGAGGCAATGTTGTAGAGAATGAGTGTGAAGATGATTAATTCTAGCCGGCTTTCACCGAACGGCTGAACGGGGAAGCTTTTCACCTGAAACTCTTCACCTGCTCTCTTAACATCCACTGAAGCAAAACGCGGAACAATGATGGAAAATATGATGGTAATGGGGATTATGAAGATGAGGTAGAATGTGAGCCAGGAGAGCTTGAGGCGAAAACTTCCGACGCCCATTATGTAAAGGTACTCTCGCAGTTTCAACTCTTTCTCTACCAGAACCTGAACTTAGATAAGACGGAGATTCAGCGTGTAGGCTCAGAGAATGTGTGGAAATGGAATAGGCCTGGTGAAGGAAGTTGATGGGCGGGAGGATGAAGGCGATGAGGATGATGAAACTGAGGGAAGTGGGAAGGATGATCCAGACCTCCTTCAATGGCTGCGCAAAGCAGGAGAGAGGCAGCTGACGTTCTGCGTAGGACCACTCTGGCTGCGACGCATTCTAAAAACCATTTTTCATTACATTTAGTTTGACGCCTAGCCCCCCCCATGACTTTTGACGCCTAGTTCCCCCAAGACACAAATTTCCCCTTTAGACCAGTAACTAGTTTGCTCAGACTTTTTGTTGGTGTAATTGCTTGGGGGCGGAAATATTCATGGTGGGAACATTCATGGGGGGCTTACGGGGGGGCGCTCTTGCTTGGGCGGGGGAAAAGCTTGCTTTAAGTTTGAAACACCAGACCAAACCACACCACACCACACCCTGCGCCGTTTCAGCCTACTTCCAGCTCAGCTGCATGCACACAAAATTAATGGCATGCAACCATTTTTTTCAAAAAATTCGTAATAGGTTTAGTCCTTGGGTGGGGCCGTGCTTCCGCTTCGCTCGCACGTCCACAATTAACTGGCCAGGAAGCCTTACCTATCATGGTAAGTATGATTTCACCTTAAATGACTTTTGCCTAGTTTATAACTCATCGAATAAGTTTTAAACAAAAGACGATTTCCAAACAAGAAATAACGAAAAAAGAACGACCTGTTTCATTAATTATCTAGGCCACACTAATTGTTGACTCTGTCAATGTTTAACCAAAAATAACTCGTTGCTAGTTCTTGAAAACAACCAGCATAGAGAATGTTACTTGAAGGCTGAGTAGACTGCGTCAGAACGCTGCAGCCATCGAAGCTTCTTGTTCTTGTGTCCCTTGCATTCGGAGATGAGAAGTAGCCATTCCTTTCTGTAGATTATATTGTAGTGAAGACCATTTAGAGTCTTCTAAATTAGTCGAAAGGCCTTGTTTGCGCAAAATAGAAATAAGAAGTAAAAAATAGCTTGATTCGCAGGGAATTCCACTACTTCCCATAGATAAGGAACTTTAGTATCATGTCTTTCTGCGCTCTGTTTTGTTATGCGTATATTCCTCAAGTATATCTTCTGTTCTGTGTCAGAGTATGACAAGCAGACGATAAAAAACAATTGGGGAGATCCAGAAGATGACGGCGATCTCGGAAGGGCAAGATGCGAGACGTTGGAGGCTTGTTCAGACAGGCTTTGAGCTGGCGGCCGTATTTCAGAAATTGATGCAATTCCTCGCTTCCGCTTCTCAATGTGGATGGGAGAGAGGCATAGAATTGGAAATGAATGTCCAACTGGTGCTCCACTTCTTTCATTACCTCAGCCTCCTCCCTGGCTTTATTCCAGCCCATACCAATACTGACTTCGATTGCAAGCTAAAAGGTGAGGCGAGGCAGTATTTGCAACTGCAAGTATGGCAGAGCAGTGGAGACCTGTTGAGAAATCCTGTTGGATGAAGGGAAATAGGCAATATTGTACTGCAGGAGAAAGCAGGGTCGTTCAGTAGAGATAGACCTCATGCTGTTGCAGATACAACTTCCACCTTCAATGATATGTGACAATGTTAGTTTCTCATTTAAAAACGTAAAATAACAATTAATGCATGAGCATTAAAAACAAAACTTAATCTCCAGCTAAGGTTTGCTCCGTTTTGTTTAGTATAAAAAGGCACTAGTTAAGTTGGAACGGTAAAATTAGAATGTAATTACATTGTTAAAATGTCAGATAATTTATTATTTTTTGGTATGATTTTCGCTTTGGCCAAAAAACACGTATCAATATGTTATCATTTAATTCCGTCATTATCTTTTCATGAAAACTGATACCACATTAGTGTTTTAGAACTGATAAAAAGCGAACCTTGATTTCTCGTTTGACCAAGATATGGAAATAGCGATGCTGACGGTATCTAACGAAATAGCGATGTTGACGATGTTGACATTATCTGAAACTTACATTAGTATATTGGTGGTCACGTTTGCAATCATTTAAAATCGATAATCTAACTAGCACGCAAAAAGCTAAGAGTAAGCACAAGCCAATGGCCTCAAAGCCCAAATAGAGAACTAAGCCTAGTCATACATCTTCCGGCTGGGCGAATGGAAACTTTAGCGAGTGTCAGCGCCCACCCCCTCTCTTTCACCCAGGTGTATGTTTTGAGGGTTAATGCTAGATCTTAAAATTGATAGGCTCCTGCTCCTCACAGAAATAATTTTGATGGCTCTGATTCTTTTTGCATTGAAAGAGCATCCTCGAATTAGTCAACACTGTGAGAAACTGCCGAAAAGTTTCACAATTTGGTATAGAAAAATGCAAAACAAAGTGCTGTCCCTCCGCTGCCCTGCCCTCCCGCCCTTCCCCTGCCCTTCCCTGCCCCCCTCCCTGCCCTCCCCTGCCTCCCTCCCCCCTCCCCTCTCCCCGAAACCCCCCCCAAAAAAAGAGAGGGGGGGGGGGTGGGGGCGAGTTTTTGAAAAGGGGGGCCTTTTTCCCCTTGCCCTTTTGAGTGACGAATTTCCGTGCATTCATATTGTAAGGTGGAAGGGGGTGCGCTCCGCGGTCACCTATTGCGCTTTGCGCCATATACTTGTTCAATTTCAAAATTTGCAACAAAATTCAATAGATCTTTGGAACTGTTGGGGGGGGGTTGGCAGAACCATTGAAGAACCTTTGGGGAAGGGTTGGAGAACTCTGGAGGGGATATCCCTATGCAAATGAACTGTCGCTCTTGGTTCTGTGGAGATAACCGTCGCACTTGGCTCTGTGGGCATGAACCGTTGCGGAGATGAACTGAATCAGAAATGAACCGTCGTGGGATAAACCGACGCACTTAGCCGTGGGGAGATGAACCGTCGCAGAGACGAACCGTCGCGAACCCTCGTAGAACCATGTTCCATAATGCTTTGGAACTTTTGATGCACTTTAAAAAGAACGTTTTGCGGGCATTTGACAAGGCACCATTGAAACATTTTTGACCCAGTCCCACCCATCGACATACTCCGCACTTAGCTAATTACATATTAATAATTATATATTCTGGTACATCCAACCAAATACTCCCCGTATAAAGCCAAAAAACTACTAATGAATCTGCTTGTTGGGCATTTGCATTTTGTTTTCCGCGCAGTTCCAGGACTCTTTTCATGCGCGCTCAAACAAAATACAGATGACACAGCAGATTCCATTAGTAGTAGGAATATTTCTTTGGCTTTATACTTGGGGCAGTCGATTTTTGGAGAAAAGAGCTTTTCTTTCGGCTTGCCGATGGTACCAGATATTTCCTCAACTTTAAATATATAAAAAATTAAAATATGTTAATTTAGGTCCTTTATTTTTTTGATTTGATTTATATTTTAGGTTTTATCTTAAAAGATAAATAAATAAAGAAAATAATAAATTTATTAGTGAAATAAAATTAAAATGAACGTTTGGAAAATAAAATAAGTGCAAAATTTTTGGCAAATTTCTTGGCTAACGAATATATTAGTGGGAAATATTATTGGCCTTACACTGGGCAATCGATTCTTGGGAGAAAAGAGCTTTACTTCTCCTCAACTTTAAATATACAAAAAATTAAAATAAATGCTTGAGAAGGATTCGAACCTTCTAGTTTTGGCTCACAGACCAATTGCTTACACCACTACACCACTGGTGCATATGACTCTGTGTAGTTTAACTGAAGTATTATCATCAAGTAAAGGGTTGGGGGGGGTCGAATGAATCTAATTAATACCTACTCTCGTTCATTAGCAGATGCTAAGCTGCAGGGAAGGGAAGGGCAGGGAAGGGCAGGGAAGGGCAGGGAAGGGCAGGGAAGGGCAGGGAAGGGCAGGGAAGGGCAGGGAAGGGCAGGGCAGCAGCAGGAGTTCGGACGGCACTTTGTTTTGCATTTTTCTATACCAAATTGTGAACTTTTTGGCAGTTTCTCGCGAGTGTAGACTAATTCGAGGATGCTCTTTCCAATGCAAAAAGAATCAGAGCGATTGGATTCTTCTGTGAGGAGCAGGAGCCTTATCAATTTTAAGATCTAGCATTAACCCTCAAAACATACACCTGGGTCGAAAAGAGGGGCTGGGCGCTGACACTTCGCTAAAGCTCCGTTCGCGCCAGCCCAATAATGTATGATTTAGGCTTAGTTCTCTATTTGGGCTTTGAGGCCATTGGCTTGTGCTTACTCTTAGCTTTTTGCGTGCTCAGTTAGATTACTCGATTTTAAATGATTGCAAACGTGACCACCAATATACTAATGTAAGTTTCAGATAATGTCAACATCGTCAACATCGCTATTTCGTCAGATACCGTCAGCATCGCTATTTCCATATCTTGGTCAAACGAGAAATCAAGGTTCGCTTTTTATCAGTTCTAAAACACTAATGTGGTATCAGTTTTCATGAAAAGATAATGACGGAATTAAATGATAACATATTGATACGTGTTTTTCGGCCAAAGCGAAACTCCTACCAAAAAATAATAAATTATCTGACATTTTAACAATGTAATTACATTCTAATTTTACCGTTCAACTTAACTAGTGCCTTTTTAGACTAATCAAAACGGAGCAAACCTTAGCTGGAGATTAAGTTTTGTCTGTTTCATGCTCATGCATTAATTGTTATTTTACGTTTTGCGATGCGAAACTAACATTGTCACATATCATTGAAGGTGGAAGTTGTATCTGCAACAGCATGTGGTCTATCTCTACTGAACGACCCTGCTTTCTCCTGCAGTACGATATTGCCTATTTCCCTTCATCCAACAGGATTTCTCAACAGGTCTCCACTGCTCTGCCATACTTGCAGTTGCAAATACTGCCTCTGCCCTCACCTTTTAGCTTGCAATCGAAGTCAGTATTGGTATGGGCTGGAATAAAGCCAGGGAGGAAATTAAGGTAATGAAAGAAGTGGAGCACCAGTTGGACATTCATTTCCAATTCTATGCCTCTCTCCCATCCACATTGAGAAGCGGAAGCGAGGAATTGCATCGATTTCTGGAATACGGCCGCCAGTTCAAAGCCTGTCTGAACAAGCCTCCAACGTCTCGCATCTTGCCCTTCCGAGATCGCCGTCATCTTCTGGTTCTCCCCCATTGCTTTTTATCGTCTGCTTGTCATACTCTGACACAGAACAGAAGTTATACTTGAGGAATATACGCATAACAAAACGAGCGCAGAAAGACATGATACTAAAGTTCCTTATCTATGGGCAGTCGTGGAATTCCCTGCGAATCAAGCTATTTTTTACTTTCTTATTTCTATTTTGCGCAAACAAGGCCTTTCGACTAATTTAGAAGACTCTGAATGGTCTTCACTACAATATCATCTACGAAAGGAATGGCTACTTCTCATCTCCGAATGCAAGGGACACAGAGAACAAGAAGCTTCGATGGCTGCAAGACATTCTGGACGCCAGTATACTCAGCCTTCAAGTAACATTCTCTATGCTGGTTGTTTTCAAGAACTAGCAACGAGTTATTTTTTGGTTAAACATTGACAGAGTCAACAATTAGTGTGGCCTAGATAATTAATGAAACAATTTTGTACGTTCTTTATTTGGTTATTTCTTGTTTGGAAATCGTCTTTTGTTTAAAACTTATTCAATGAGTTATCAAACTAGGCAAAAGTCATTCTAAGGTGAAATCATACATTACCGTGATAGGTAAGGCTTCCTGGCCAGTTAATTGTGGACGTGCGAGCGAAGCGGAAGCACGGCCCCCTTAGCCAAGGACTAAACCTATTACGAATTTTTTGAAAAAAATGGTTGCATGCCATTAATTTTGTGTGCATGCAGCTGAGCTGGAAGTAGGCTGAAACGGCGCAGGGTGTGGTGTGGTGTGGTTTGGTCTGGTGTTTCAAACTTAAAGCAAGCTTTTCCCCCACCCAAGCAAGAGCTCCCCCAAGAAAGCCCCCCATGAATGTTCCCACCATGAATATTTCCGCCCCCAAGCAATTACACCAACAAAAAGTCTGAGCAAACTAGTTACTGGTCTAAAGGGGAAATTTGTGTCTTGGGGGAACTAGGCGTCAAAAGTCATGGGGGGGGGGGCTAGGCGTCAAACTAAATGTAATGAAAAATGGTTTTTAGAATGTGTCGCAGCCAGAGTGGTCCTACGCAGAACGTCAGCTGCCTCTCTCCTGCTTTGCGCAGCCATTGAAGGAGGTCTGGATCATCCTTCCCACTTCCCTCAGTTTCATCATCCTCATCGCCTTCATCCTCCCGCCCATCAACTTCCTTCACCAGGCCTATTCCATTTCCACACATTATCAGAGCCTACACGCTGAATCTCCGTCTTATCTAAGTTCAGGTTCTGGTAGAGAAAGAGTTGAAACTGCGAGAGTACCTTTACATCATGGGTGTCGGAAGTTTTCGCCTCAAGCTCTCCTGGCTCACATTCTACCTCATCTTCATCATCCCCATTACCATCATATTTTCCATCATTGTTCCGCGTTTTGCTTCAATGGATGTTAAGAGAGCGGGTGAAGAGTTTCAGGTGAAAAGCTTCCCCGTTCAGCCGTTCGGTGAAAGCCGGCTAGAATTAATCATCTTCACTCTCATTCTCTACAACATTGCCTCGCTTGCCTTCTGCTACTTCCTCGCCTCTTTCCTGAAATCGTTTCATTCTCACCACTTTCATCCCCTTCTGTCTGTTGCAAGACATGGCAGTGATGTTGAGCCCGAAAAGAACAACCCTTTTGATAGTCTTCATATTGCTCATCGCCTGGTTAGTTGGCGCCTTTATCTACGCCAAGACGCTTGATATCCGCGGCAGCAATCTCATTCACGCCAGGTGCAATCAATTGATGGTTTATATGATGGCTGCTTTTTAGGAGCACATTTTTGTGTAGATTGGTTTCTTTGATAACGCCAGTGGTGCCTCTGTGTCGAGCGGTGGCTTACCTAGGCGGCTGGGAAGGCGTTTGGGTGGGCGCTCAGTGGGGCAACCTCTTCTACAGTCCCGTTACACGCCTACCCAAACTCCTCAAAACAGGGCTCTATGCATTGACAAAGTTGTAGTCGAGTCTGGACGAGTACGGGGGACTGGGGGCTTGCTGGCTTCATTTCCTCTCCAGCACTGGCCTCTTCTTCTTCCTCACATGGCAGAGCCATTTCTTCCTAAGGCCGTCAAAATGGAGGAAAAGAGCGTGCTCTGCAGGTACCTGGAGCACGTGATGCCGGGGGACTTTGGCGTCAAGCAGCCGTTCTACTTCCCCTTTCAGCCCTCTTTCTGGTAACCCCCACTAGTCCTATCAGCAACTCCGTAAAGACGATAATCGTGTCATAGACAAAATATCGTTGACGAAAAGAGGAGGATGAGAAGGAGGAAAAATGAAAATGAATGATAGATGGTTTAGGTTCCCGGAAAGATTTAAACGGCAGTACGATGAAAAGAGCGAGGCTGGGAAGGCAGACGTGGAGGAAGCAGAAGAAGGTGCTGAACCTGCCATCAGCCTCTATGGCCTTACTAAGGCCTACAGCAATGACAAGGTCTCCAATTTAGTGTTGCCTGAAAAACTTAAATTAGCAGTAAAATATTTATTGCCACTTGAAACTGATATATAAGTTGCAGTACGGCATACGTGATCTGAGCCTCACTTTTTACCAGCGTGAAATCACGGCCTTTCTGGGCCAGAACGGTTGCCGAGGCTTTTGGGGGGTGGGAAAACAGGGAGTTAAAATATTGTTGTTTGTTAGGAGCTGGCAAATCGACGACTATGAACATTCTGGTTGGCCTTGCATCAGCCAGCAGCGGAGAGGCTAGCGTTTTCGGTTCCTTGCTCTCATCCGCACACACACATATACAAAATTTCATCCTCCGCTCCATGTTCAGGGCTAGACATCCGAAAGGAGATGGACAACATTCGTCGAGTACTCGGCTTCGTTCCCCAGTACGACATACTTTATCCTTCCATGACTGTGATGGAGCACCTTCAGGTAGCTTTACTGCTTCTTGCACACCTCTGAGTCTGTGCATGAAGAAGAGCGTTGGGCTGCAGTTTTTCGGCTGGCTGAAAGGCAAGACGCGATCTGAGACGCTGGCCTGGGCTGAAGTGGAGCTGGGCCACTTGGGCATGTCTCATCAAAAGAACAGCATCACCACCACTCTCTCTGGTGGCCAGAAGCGAAAGCTCTCCATCCTTACCGCTTACATCGGACAGCCCAAGGTCAGCTTAGCATTAGCCTTGGTGCAGAGTAAGTGAAGAGGCTGAAGTATTTGAGATGATCATCCTAGACGAGCCGACTTCAGGCGTGGACCCATACTCGCGGCGCTCCATCTGGGAGCTCATCCTCGCCCGTCGTCGCCTCGCCGCCACACTCATCTCCACCCACTTCATGGACGAGGCGGATATACTGGGCCAGCGAGTAGCCATCATTGCCAACGGGGAGCTACTGGCCTCCGGCACTCCCCTCTACCTCAAGAAGCGATACACACACGGCTTCCGCCTCATTGTCGCTGCTCAGCCTGGACAGCCCACTGCTCCTGCTCGCATCAAGGACTTCTTCCAGCATCAGGCAACATTTCTTGCTCGCCAACTGAAGAAACTGGAAAAGAAAGATTGAAGATGCCTGAAAGCCGGCTGAGTGGGGAGCAGGGCGGAGACCTGAGCTTCGTATTCCCAGCAGCAGTTACGCGCAGTGCTGCGATGCCGGAGTTCCTTCAACTGCTGGAAGAGAAGCAGGCAGAGCTCGGCGTTGCCAGCTACGGCCTCAGCGAGCCCACCATGGATGAGGTCATCCTGTCTTAACACTGCCTCATATATATATATCCAATGCACCATTTCTTGAGCCTTTTTTCAGCCGAAAATAGGGTTTGAAGGTTTTCTTTGCCGCCATTGACGCGGCTTCGCCACAGGAGTATAAGGAAGAGGCTACAAGTAGTGCTGGAGCAATGAGTGGAAACGAATTTGAGGTACATGGCGTTAAACTAAACGCTTTTCGTTTTTGTTTAAGTTTAAAGTTTTAAGTTTTGCAAACCACTATCATGGACAAAAACTGTTGCGTCAATAGAGACAAATCCAATCCTTTTAGATGGTTGAGGTCGTGGGTAGTGCGAGAGGTGAGAATGAGGAGCAAACCACAAGCGCGGATGTCGTCTACACAAAGCGCACCAACTCACCCAGCCATCTGCTTTCACAAGCATATGCCATGTGCTTAAAAAAGGTTTCCATAAGAAAATATTCCCTTCTTCTTTCTTTTTCCAGGAAAAAAATTGTAAAAAAGAAAGGCAGAGCAATATCTTAATAAATACATAATAAGAAATACAAGTAATTAAACGTAATTTAATGAAAAATCTAACGTAAACTCTCATCAAAAACTCACTAACTGTTTGCTGATTTCAGGTATTGTATTCTTTGTTTAGCCCGGTGATGTGGGTGCTGCAAATGGGACTTCCGCTAACCTTCATCATTCTACTACTGCTTTTCGGCGATTCTCTGACCTGTGAGACTTGGCTACTACCACCAACGAAACTTTCAGCGAAACTTTTCAGCAATATCTCAAGGAACCAGACAAGATGTGAGTCTGTGGCAAAGTGGGCGCGAAAACCGCCTTTTCTTTCAATACTCCGATCAAAGCTTGGATCCCCTTTTGAAAGAGGCAGTTGCCCACGGTCTACCTCCCAGGTTTCATGTCTTGTCATGCTTTTTCACAGAATACTAGCCTCATGTGAACCTAGAGCAAAAATAGTGACTTTGAATGGATTGCTTAGATATGGAAGGAAATTTGAAGATGCCCCGATGGACTCTTGGGATATCCATGCAGCTCAAGCTCGGTGAGATTGCCCGCAAGCATGGCCACAGACCCACCACTCTCCAAGTTTCCCGCCACTAAGCGCGGATGCCCCGGCGAGCATGAACGCGGCTTTGGACAAGCCACCTCTCCTGCTGCCCTCAACCAACCGCATGGTCTCTTCTACTTATATTTTACTTCCTATGGCTTGCCTCAGCTAAAGCTAGGAGTAAACGGCCTCTGGCCAAGGGGCAATGGGCGAGAGTAAAGAATGCTAGGTGTTTGCAGTGAGGGTGAGAAGTGGCGATGTGGTGTATCGCATCGGAAGCGAAGCTTCTGCTCTAGACTGGGCAGTGCAGGCAAACCAGAGCAGCTCACAAGTTGTCGCCGGCTTCGTGGCTCTCTCCATGGACCCCTCCCAATTCCAGCGCTTCCTTCAGTAGCGCATCTCTCCTTCCTTCTTCCCCTCCTTCTTCCTCCTTTCAGGCAGGTGGCGGCCAGTGCAGAGGAGGCCAGTGACTGGATTCAACTCATCAATAGCACTACGCCCCTCAACACCGTCAACGTCTGGTACAAGCCCAATCTGCGCCTGGCTACTGCCAATGCCTACGCAAACCTTCGTCTCATGTTCTACCTCAATTTGCATTCACTCCAATTGAACCGCCAATAACTGGGGCATAGGAGCTCTGGTAAGGCAGTGAAGCCATGGACGATGAGCATTGAACTAGCCTCCCTGGTCAGCTCAGACCCAGGCAAGCAGTTGGAGGAGTTAGTGGGGACCTTCCTATCCGGCGGTTTCTTGGCCTGCGCCTTCGCCTTCGGTACATTCGGCATCGCTGTTCTGGTTCAGAACGAATCTTCCAAAGGTCTTTCGCATTCCCAGCCTTCTTCAATTTCCTCATTTCTCTCCTCATTTGCCAGGCATGAAGCGAATGCAAATGCTATCCGGCTGTCATCCATTGATCTACTGGGGCGTGAATTTGGCGGGAGATGCGGCCATCTTCATCCTAACCTTCCTTGCCTGCCTCATCCCTCTTGCAATCTTCCACAATCCTTACCAGAACCAGCTCCACCTCGTTCCTCCTCTATCGCCCACACCGCTTCTCCCACTCCATTCTTTTCAGCTGGCCTGTCTGGTCCTCCCGTTCGGCCTCATGTCTATTGCCTTCATTTACCTGCTTAGCTTCCTCTTCAAAGGTTTCGCCCTAAAGCTGCTTGAGAACTGAGAGAGCGCTAAAAAGTAGCTCTTTACCAGGGTCGCTGGGGATCGTAGTGTTTACAACTGTCACTTTTGTGGTTTCACTTGCCCCAGCATTCATGCTCAGCGCCTTCACCTTTTTTGGACAATCATGCAGCGCTCAACAGGTTTCAGTTGCTGATCCTTTGCTTCTTTCTTCCACAAATATTGCCTTTTGCTAGGGTAGTTACGGATGCGTTCCCTCTTGGCTTCCACCACTGCCCATCATCCTCCGCCTTCTTCCTACCTATTTCATAGTCGCATTCTTATGGGTCGAGACTGGGGATTGTGACACAGTTAGACGTTTTGCAGTCGGATGTGATGTCCATGGTTGCTTTACATATTCTGACGGCAGATATGCCCAAAGAAAGAGTATCTCTACTGCCCAAACCTCTTTCGTTCAGCTTCCTTGGTTCAATTTAATTCCAACCTTACTTAACCTTTCCTTACAATACCCTTTGGAATAGTCGATTTCTGACAGAAGCCGCACACAGTATTTCTAAATATTTTTCATGTTTTGTAAGCTGCGGGTATGCTGATTTCTAAATTTTTTATTGACCAGCAGAAAGGGAATGCGCAAGTTGAACTAAGAAAAGAACTCTAGGCATTCGAATCCTAGAGGCGCTGGGCGCAGCTCTGGTCTACTTCCTTCTGGTCATCCTCTTGGAGTACTTTGACCTCCGCTGCTCCTGCTTCAATCTCTCTGCTCTCTGCTCAGCCTCTGTTCTCTACTCTGCCAGAAGCACGCCCATTTGCTCACCAACAGTTGGATGCAGCAGAAAGAGTCTCCGATTCCGGTCACCGATGCGGATGTGCTGAAAGAGGAGCGTCGGGTACTCGACCAGGCCAACCTCCAGGCTTTCCTTTCCTCCCTCATGCCCCATCCCATCCCCTCCAACAGAATGACTTCAGGAAGCCCTGGTGGTGAAGGAGGTGCGGAAGAGCTATGGAGGCTCGCCCTTCCCTGCCGTGGCCGGGGTCTCCTTTGCTGTGCCTCGAGGCCAGTGCTTCGGACTTCTTGGCATCTCCCCTTTCACCCTGCCTCTCCATTACCCAACTTATGCTCTCAACTTCCAGGCATCAATGGAGCAGGGAAATCCAGCCTGTTCAAGGTAGCTTTAGGCTTCGTCTAGTTAGAGGCAAAAGGGGGGAGGGTATGATAGATGCTAACGGGAGAGGTGAGTGCCAGTGCGGGTGAAGCTTGGCTGGCGGGTCGCTCCCTCTTCTCCTCCTACGGCTGGGGGCGCCTCCAAGGCTCTGCCTATTGTCCTCAGGAGAACACTCTTTTTGACGCCCTCACTGGTCTCTCCCCCACCAGTCCAACAACCTCTCATTTCATTAAACCTGCTTTGAGTGGAGCAACACCTGGATATCTTCGGACGCTTGCGAGGCATCCCGGGGCCTCAGCGCCGCCGTATCATCCAATGCCTCATTCAGGTCTCTTGCCTATCGTGCAAGGTTAGTTTAGCTTGGATGTGATTTGTTAGGAAACGGGACTGGGGCCTCATGTGGGCAAACGAGCGTCCCAGCTCAGCGGCGGCAATCAGCGCAAGCTCCAATTTGCCATCTCTCTACTCGACTATTCCCAGGTTTACCTTTTCTTCTTCCGCCAACGCAATCTATCCTCTGAATGACAATGATGAAGCTGATGTTAGGCCGAAAATGTGAAAATTGAAGGTGATATTTTTGGACGAGCCGACAACGGGCATGGATCCGGGAGCAAGGCGGGCTGCCTGGGCATGTGTTCGCAGAGCCATCAACCGCGGCTCTGCCATTATACTCACCAGCCACAGCATGGAAGAGTGTGAGGTAACATAGGCCTCCCTCACAACAGCCCCTCCTCAGCAGCACAATTGGCAATTGGAAGGCCTTGTGTCATCGCCTGGTGATCATGGTGGCTGGAACGCTGCAGTGCCTTGGCTCTGTGCAGTACCTCAAGGTTCTTGCTAAAAGGTCGTGGGTGAAGGTAGAGGCTGAGGCAAGTACTAAAGGGTAAATTCGGGAACCGCTACTTCTTCAAGCTCAAGCTGGGGCCTGAGGGTCGCGGAAAGGAGGTCGAGACGGCTGTAGCAAAAGCTTTCCCCTCTG
Source organism: Ptycholaimellus sp. GST1_10 (assembly GCA_030248095.1). Classification (NCBI taxonomy): domain Eukaryota; kingdom Metazoa; phylum Nematoda; class Chromadorea; order Chromadorida; family Chromadoridae; genus Ptycholaimellus; species Ptycholaimellus sp. GST1_10. The sequence goes on from JASANA010006236.1 coordinate 28,107, forward strand.
CAATTCTAAACGAGACGCACAGCACCATGCTCAAGACAACGCCTGTTTCTACTAATCTTTCACTGAGAAGCTTACAGATCAGCGCTGATGATTTGGTGCTGTCACAGCTATTTCAATGTCTCCTTGCTGCTCAGCAAGAGCTCGGCGTTGAGGATTTCAGGTTGTAGATTTTCAGTAATAGAAAAGCTTTGATAATTTTGAAGAGGTGATGTGGGGAGGCGGGGAATAGAGGGATTTTTGCTGCAGTGTGAGCCAAACCACACTGGAGAGTGTGTTTCTGAAGATGGCTGCCACGCAGGAGATGCTACAGGCTGGCCAAGCCGCCGCTGCTGGCTTCCACACCCAAACATCACACACCGTCACCACTTATTCTTCATCCTCTTGATCACCCTTCCAGCAAGGCTTGTCATTTCAGAATGCAGAGAACGAGCAGCACGATGAGGCCCCCGCTGAGTCCTCTGCCCGACATTCCAGGCAGCATTTTTATTTCTATTCATTTTCTTCATTTTATCTAAACGCTCCAGTAACTACGGCGAGATGGAGCAGAATGAGGGGAAGAATAAGGGCGTTGAAAAGTTTTAGCTGTGATTTCGTCGATGCAATAATCAATATTTCAATTTTTGCTTTTGCTTTCATTGAATATTCAGTATTTTGAGTCCGCGATAATGTCTTGGGCAAATTTCACTATTTTTCGGCAAATTGGATTGCAAAAGCGTAGAGGAATATCGAGCAATCAGCCACTTGGGGAGAGTTTAAGAAATTAAGGCCGTTTGAGATGAAGCATGATGATAACTAAACTGTCAGCTGTCAGCCTACATGAAATCGGAGTGAACTTCTGGGCCTATTTCATTTTCAAAAGGTCTGGTCGGGTCGGCTGGAGGCCTGAAACCCCATTCGTGGATTCCCTCAGCTTTGGTCGGCGACCACACCCTATTCATTTTGATTGGGGCGGGCAGGAACGGTCTTGTAGGACCCTAGCTATGGTCAGGTAGGCGGTTTTGTCTTGTTTTTCAAGCTCGAATTCTGCCTGAGGGCTTTTCACGGACCATTTTATAGGTATCTAAAGGCAGGCAAACAAATAGAACAATTACCTGTTTTAAGGCAATTAGAAAAACATAAAGAAACATAAAACTAGCATAAAACCGATTTTGTTGGGGCCAATGAGCAGAGAACTAGGTATTTACATTTTCTGAATGCGTTTTATACATCGTAGATCTGTCAAGATGGTATTGAAGTAGGCTGGTGAAATTGATTGTGTTGTAAAGTCACGGCTACAGGAATTTTACATAATATTTTAAAGAATATTAATGTTTTTATAGAATACAAAGGTGGCAAACGGAAATACTTTATACCGATTTCATTCTATAGTTTTGGGAGACCACATTTGTTCCAACTTTATTCTATAAACAAGGAACATGTGCGGGTAAAAGGCACATTTACTCGGACCTAAGACTACAGGACTGTATGCGAAAAAACATTTTTGATTTGTTTTTTTGGGTGTGTTCAGATGGTTGTAAGACTGTTCGCAAATCATAAAATGACAGTAGATGGATGGACATTTAAAAAAATAATAATTGTGTTCACCATTTGCAGCAATGACTTTATCCAAATTGGTGAGAACCGCCTGCATAGCGCTGAGTAGAATCTGCATTTCCATGGCATCTCATTCGCAGATCAGGGCTAGTTTCAGCCCTTTGATGTTGTGGTGTGGTTTGAGGCAGGCTTACAGTTTTAAGGTGTTCCAGATCAGTGTTAGATCGGGCCCATCGATTTGATTTTGGGAGAGGGAGGAGGTCAATCGTCAAGTCCAATGAAGAAAATGGGGTGGCCTTATCCGGGAGTGGGATGCCCTAGCCATGCAGGTCCTCACCAGAAATGGCATAATGGCAAAGGATGACCACAATGAGTGATTTTTTTTAAATTTCCAATTGCCCTACTGCTATTTTATGCTGTGCAAACAACCTTCCAAACATATGCATAAAGTCAAAGCAAGGAATCATAAATAATGTTTTTTCGCATACAGCCATGTAATGCTAAGCAAAAATACAATCATAATTGCAAAATAATAGAATCAAAGCAGAATCAGCAATCAAAATAACAGTTTAGTCTGAAGAAAATATGTTTACAGAAGCCTGCACATAGAAGATATTTGATTAAAACCAGCCAAAATGCTAGGAAAAGGTCAGGTCGGGTGCTAGGCGACTAGGGGTAGGTAGGGTCGCCTAAATTGAGAGGACCCCACCCTGAACTTAGGTCGGGTCGGCTGAAAATGAACAGCTTCCAAGTTGCAGTCGGGTCGCCGACTGGACCATATCTCAAATCTAGTGTTAAATTGACATCCGACCCGACCATAACTGTTGAAAATGAAATAGCCCCTGAAGTCACTGGTAGTGTGAAAAATGAGCTCATGTGTCGTTTTTACATTGAAGAGAAAGAAGATGAGCGCGAAAGAAATAACTGAATTCATTTTTTGCACATTTCGAAAAACTGCAACTTGTTGTACTTCGTGGATATTCAAGCATAGAGAAATGAATTTATCATATACTAAAAAAAGCTGATAGCTCCTTTATCTATTTCAAGAGTCTGCACAACGAATGAAAGTCGATGTCTAAATCATAGTTTATGTCCATATCAAATGCAGATGTGCCTCGTATAAAGGGCGCATCTCTTTCTCCCTTCCCCCACATGCAGGCAGTCGTATGCAGCAGCATCGTGCCAGCTGGCATTGGGGAAAGTGCAGCACATGGAGAGAGGCTGCCTGTGAGTAGAGGGCAAGGCATGGAGAGGGAATCCTGAGCTGTCAGGGACAGACGGGGCACACTCCTCTTCCCCCCGCTCACCTTTCCTCTCAGCAAAAAACCGGCCGACATTTTGCAACCCTGGGAAAGGCTGCCCCCCTTCGCCGCCAACTGCACAAAAGTCCCCCATCCTTCCTGGCTAGCTACAGCCCCTTTACTGCCTTCCTTTTCCCACCCCCGCCCATAAATATGCCATTCTGTTCCTGTTTTTGCCCTCGTCTTGTCAGTTGATGCGGTTGGCGTGAGGCAGTTCTACCAGCCCTCCAATCTCAGGCAGCCCTATCTCACCGCCGTACTTATGCAAAAAAGGGTCAAAAGCAGCCGCCGAAGAATCGGCCCTGGTGCAAAGCGGTGCAATATTTCGAGCGAGGGCGCGGCGAGGGGTCGTGGATTGGGAAGGCGGGGCGGTCTAAGGGCAGGGCAGGCAGCGGATGTATCAGCGGAGGCGAGGTCGAAAAATCGATAGCCGCTGGCGCCTCCGTCGGCTTTCGGCCACAAAAGCGCGCCCGCCTCCTCTGCCCCTCTTCGCCCAATTTCCACACACACACTCCTTCGCCCTCCCCGCCCCGCCCAGCCCCTCGCTTTTATGCAAAGGCAGCCTCTTCCACCATCTTCCCCCCAGCCCCACACGCAACCGGATGTCCAGACTCGCCCCTCCCCCTCCCCCCTGCCCCGACGAGTGGCCACAAGCTCCCAACATCGCTTGGCCCAGAGGAAGTGTGATAAGTCACAGAGCCCTTCAAAGCCTTAGCCTCCAAGCATGAGCCCTTTTCTACCCTGCCCAGCGCCCCGTCTCCTACTAACCCAATCCCCCAGCCCTCTTCCCCAATCCTCCTCTCCATCATGCTAAGTACGAGCATGCTTTGGTTTGTAAAAACATTGCTGCTGCTTTGTAAAGCCTAGGAAAAAGGCGGATTCGGCTGTCTTCACTTTGTGCCTCTTTGCCCCCAGGTCGCTGAATGAGCCCTTGACCTTGGGGAGTGCACTTGGCGGACGGTCTCTTTGCATCCTTGCCTGCTGCTTGCCACTTGGCCTCGGTGTGGCTGGGCGTGGCAATCAGTGGGAATGCGGCTGGAGGCAAAAGTGGAGCGTTAAACAAAATGAGAATGGAGCCTTTGGGCGCTATTGATGGCTGCTCGGCTGAGACTCCTCCCATGAATAAGGAAGCGGCAGAGTGTCAGTCCCCTTTTTACGCCCCCTTTTCCCCCCCCCCCCCCCTCCCTCCCTCCCCCAGTATGCTAATAGGGACAGGGCCTGAGGGGGGTTTAAGGAAGCAGCTCTGTTTAAGCGGACCTCTTTTTGGTCGCTCTACAATGGCGTCAGGGGGAATGGGATGGATAGTGCGAAGAGGGCCGCTACTGCTGGTACTGCGCGCATATGGCGCCCTCGTATTCACAGTCCCTCCCCCCCCTTACATCCCCTTCCCGTCTCTTTCTCTCTCTGCATCTCCCCCGCTCAGTTCCATTTATCCCCTTCATTGACTCCTCTTCACACAGCCTCTCTCTATCCCCTCGGCTGGCTCGTTTGCCCATTTCTCGGGGCACAAACAAAGCCTCTCCCTTCCATCCTTCACCTCACAATCCTCCCTCATCCTCTACACCATCCCAACCTCCCTTTCAATACAGTTCAAACTCGGCGTGAAAGAGGTTTGGAAGGATGCGGTGCGTTCGCGGGCGCTTTTTTAGTAGCGTGAGTGAAAAGAGCGCAAGCGCATGGAGGATGAATGTGCGGGGGTTTGAGAGCATGGGCGTATAGGTATTCGGGGCGGGCCCAGATCGCGCCCTGCTCCTCCTCCTCCGCCCCCCCTCCCCGCTACGTGTCAGCCTGTTTGTCTCTCCTCAACCTCTGCACCAAGCTATAGCTTCTGCTCCACCTCTTTGCTCTGGTCCCATTTTAGGCCATCGCTTGACAGCCGTGGCTATTCGCCAGCCAAGGTGAAGAGGGCTTGGGTTACAGGGGCTGGGTTTGATGGAGGATTTGAGAGCTGACAATCTGGCAGAGAATTAGCGATGTTGAGGGAGCAGGGGAGGGAGGGAGGCTTGAGCTGGGCTGGCTGGCCTGTGTGTCAATCGATACAAGGTAGGCGGGTAGGAGAGGAAGGGGCAAGGCTGAGGCCCCGTAATTTCACTCTTCCGCCGCCTCTCCCCATTCCCAGCCTCCTTCCAAGCTTTTCCATCGCTCTCCCCACTTTTCGCGCCCAATATCGCACTAACTTACCCCCATTCATCATCCGTAGTAACATTGGGTCCTTTAGCAGGGAATTTCTGGGCTCAGTTAAAAATTGTTTCTGCCCTTGATACTGATGATGTAACTTTTCTGAAATTTATAATGCATGTTTTTGGAATATCTGCTTTCGGAGAAGCAATTCAGAAAATGCTTACTTTTAGGAGTCATTCAACAAATTTCCGCTTTGTAAAACCAAAATGGAATATCAGAAGGTCATTTTTTGCGTTGATGTTCTTGGCAGAGGGGGAGGGGGGAATTCCATTTAGGGCTGGTGGCCTTGACGCATAAGCCATTTCCCCGCCGCCGCCGTCTTCCTTGGCAGAAACACTAAGACACACAGCCTCTCTGCCCTGCTCTCTGCCAGCTTCTGTTTGCTCTCCCAGCAGACCCCCTTTTTCCCTCCAGCGAGCAGCCATTTGCCATCCGGGTGTCCTCCAAAACTCCCTTGCGTCAATATTGCAGCGCGCCGTGTTTGGCGAGCGATAAGAGTGCTCCGGCGCCTCCCTCCTTCACCTACTTTGCTCCTTCTACACTTCCCTCCATTCGAGTTAGAAGCCCAGTAAAATGGGATGGAGGAAGAGTTTAGCAGCTAGGGGGAGAAGAAGGGGTACAGGCAGGGCTTACAGGCGGCTGAGGGATGAGGACAGGAGTGCTCAAAACACAAAAGCAGCCGCATTTCCGCTGGAGCATAGGCCCCAGACACTGGAGCCCATTCCAACGCCCTCGCCCCCTCCTCCTCCTCCACTCAACCTGGCCAGAGGGAAGGAGTCAGCTGCTCTTTCCCCGCCCGTCATTTTCTCCTCCCACCTTTTTTTACGCCGCCGCCCTCCATTCCACTTCGCCTTGCATTTTTATCACCGCACTCATCAATTCTGCTCTCTTTCTCTATCACCTCATGCTCTTCAGTCCAACAACCCTCGTTCCTACGACCAGCTCAATTTCCCCCTCTATAGCAGTAGCCGGTTTTTTCCTGCACGCACGCTCTCCTCTTCCGCTTAGCTCTGGGCAAATGGTGTTTGTTTGAAATTCTGTAGTTGAACAAGCTGGGGCAGTTGATTGCTTTCGGACAAGAAGGTGCTGAGAGTAATGAAGGGGCTAGGAAGGCGCTAAGAAGTGTTGGCTGTGTAGCCGGGGGGAATCTCCACTTGTTCACCCCGGCAGGCAACGCTCGCGCCCTTCCAACAGCCCCTCTCGGACTTGGAATTATTCCTGCCAACTCTACCAGCGCACCAGCCACCCCCGCGCTTCTTCCTACCCCCGCCCTCCCCAGCTACACGCCCTATAATACTTACACTCCCCCCGCCCTGCTCTTTCTCCGCTGCCTTTTTCTCTCTCCGCACCCATGTCCTCTGCTCCATTCTCCCTGCATGGCCGAGTGCGCACTCTTGCCTACTTCCCACACTTTTAGTCCGCCTTTTTTTCCACTCCCATTCTCTTCTTATATTTATAGCTCGCAACCCTTTCCCCCTGTCGGCTACGCTGCCCTGTTTCCCTGCCATGAGATTAAAAGTTTAGCCAGCTACAAGAAGAATAGGCAAAAAGCAGACGAGACAGCAAAGGTCGGGGGGCAGTTAGCGTGCGGGAGGTGTAGTTGAGGGTATGAGGGAAGGTGAGAGGGTTTGTTGTTTCTACAACCGGGGCGCCGGGGGCAGTGAGGGGGAAGTGGGATAGGGGGCTAGGGGGATGGGAGAGGAGGGTGGAGGGTAGGTGGGGTAGAGTGGGCGGGGGAGGCTCAGTGCGCTGCGGTAGTACGAAAAGCTGAGCCACTAAGCCACTTCTTCTCCTACAGATCCGCCCTGCAGCCACCCCTCCGCACCTTTGGGGCCCAGTGCGGGGCTCGGAAGTGCATACAGACTGCCTGCGCTGGCTGGCATTGTTTTCCTCCTCCCCCCTTCTTCTTCCCTCCGCTCCCACCCGACCCCTCTACTGCCCCCGTTCCCCTTCTGGTCCCACCCGCATATCCCTTCCCAGCCGCCCACACATCTTGCCTCGTAAAAAGCCACTGGCTAAGATCTACCTGACTTTTTCATTTTCTTTCTTGCTCATCTTCTGACTACAAGCCTTTTTTCCCATCGAGCTAGTTTTCCCTACAAGTAAGTTTACCTTTTTCAGGCTAAGAAGGTTTTTGCAACGTGGCGGATGCCTAAACTAGCATCATGCTCTATGTTTGCAAGCATTTTGATTTCGTCTTTTCACTCCATCGTATCCTAGTCATTATCTTGGAAGGAGAGTTTAGCTGCGAGACGCAAAATTTCAGGCGCGAACATTTCCATACTTGACGCTGCGAAGAGAACCTGTAGCTTGCAAAAAGGAATAATTTAGCGGCCCCCAGAAAAGAGGTTGCAAAAAGAGTTCTAATCGATGTGACCGGTGCCGGGCAGGCTCCTGGCTCATATTTTCCGTCCCCAGGCCAAAAAATGGGGTCTGGCTTAGCTGGAGAAAAGGCACTTCTGCCTCTACCCCTCCATCCAACCTCCCTTCAACCTCCCTTCAACCGGCCTCAGCTGCCCCCCCCCCCCTTGCCTCTTCCCAATCTCAGACCCCGCTCCCATACGGCTCCAAAATTGTCTCTCTCTCCACCCTCCCTTCTTTCCATTTTCTCTCCCCCACCACTTCCCCTTTTGTCCACTGGTCTATTCTTTTCAATTCAATTTCAATTCTTTTCCATCTGCTTCTTCAGCTATAAGGCTTGACAATTCAATTGTTTACTATTCGCGCATTTTGTTT
>JASANA010006240.1:0-26083 GCA_030248095.1 Ptycholaimellus sp. GST1_10
CCGTTTCCCAAACCGGTTTCGTCCGACCCTTAGTCGGTGAGGCGGGCGGAAGGGAGGCCAGGATCAGTTGCTCTCTAATGTGGCTCGCTCTTCCCCAACCCGTTTCTGCTCTGTCTTCCTAACCCCCTTCAGTGACCACAATGAAAGAGAATCTCGCTACGTTCCTGCTGCATATCACCACAGCGTTTGGTAGATCAGAGAGCTGATTAGCTTGATCTGTACCATCGACCGACCACCTCTACAATGCTACTTCAATGCCCAGCAATACTTCCGCCAACTTCCGCTTCCGCAACAACCTCCGGCCTTTGACTTCGCCGCTCCTTTCATCAGCAGCGATCGAGTCAAAGCCCCAATCACCAATCTACAAAGAGCGGACAGCGAATCGAGCCCAGCCTGCAATGCCGGACTTTGCTTCGCTGCCAGACAGCCCACCCTGCAGCTCCAGAACTTCACTCAGCCAGAGCCGGCCTCGTGATCTTCTAGACGGCAGCAACTGCGACTACGCTGCATGGAATTGAAATTGACTTTCGAGTCCTACTTCAATCTCCGATCATCACCAGCAACATCGCAGCGCCAAGTTTTGAGCGATTACGTCATCCTTGGACAACTGCCACAAAACTCTGACGTCACGGCCCACTTGCTACCATAATCTGCTGCGTCAAAGGGTCTTGAAGCGAACTGAAAAGTTTTCTTCAAAGAGCAACTCCCTTCAATGATTTCATTCTATCCTTGCGGATTTTATGAAATCATTCAACGCCGACGATCGAGACAAGATTTGACTTCGCTGCTAAGCATTGAAAATTAACTGAAAAGTTTCTTTTCATGCTGACATCATCAGCTACGTCAACAGAATTTCATCATCCTTAATTGGATTTTGAACATTCTTCGGCTGCCAGCAACCAGCTTTGATCCATCTACGCTGCCGGACTTTGAAATTGACCACTGTCCAATTTCAAAATTCGTCGCTGCCAGCTCCAGTCTACGTCGGCTTGGACGCGACCTTGCTACCTGGCATTGAAAATTAACTGCAAAGTTATTTTCATGTCTGCCGTGCAAGCATTGCCGATGACAATTTCATTATCCTAAACGGATCTTGAAATTGCCTGCAGCTACCAGCAAACCGATCCACTTCGCTGCCAGAGTTCGAAAATTGGCTCCGGCCCATTTTCAAACTTACGGCCTCTGCTGCAACCGCCAGCCAGCCAAGGACAGCTATCCAGCAGAAGCAACGTCTCCGCTGCTAAGTTTTGAGATCGACTTGGACAGTCTCAAAACTCCCTGCTGCCCGCTGCAACTTCGCCGGCCCGCCTGTTTATAAATCCTTGCGGATTTATAAACTTTTGAGCATCGTTGAAGAAAAGCCCAGCCAGCTTCAGAGTCAATGGCCGTCTTGCGACATCGCTTCATTTACGGATCTTTATGATTGCGTAAATTTCGAAAAGCAACGCTGAAAGACACCAGCCAAGGAGACTCACAAGCGGACTACGCTTTTCTACGCAAACAACTACTGGACCAGGCCCAGCTTAGTGGACTGCCTCCACTGCAGCTTCTACGGCCTCCCGGTCATCTGCGTCTTCAGCCTGCTCACCTGCGGCTAGAAGGACCTCTTCGAGGACGGCGTCAGCTACGAGCACAACACCTTCAAGGCCTTCTTCCTCTGCGCCTGCTTTCGCTGAGGTGCATCGGAAGATTGTGTCAATGACCAACCTCCTCCTCCTCCTTCTACCCGCCGTTGAAGATAGCGGCAATTCTGGACAAAGTCCGCCGCTTTCGCTATGGCTTCCTGGAGCACCACAACTGCGTCCAGATCTCCAAGGACTGCAACCAGTGCGGGATGCTGGACGGCTTCGACTGCAGCCTCTGCCACTTCCAGCCTTTCAGCGCCAACACTGGACCCTCCAGGACTCCGCCCCAATCGACGCCGACTGCTGCTTGCTGCCTATACTCTGCTCCAGCATCAAGCCGCGCAAGTCCAGCATGTTCGCCTTCTTCAACCCCGGCATCTACATGGATGCCCTCTGCTCCATGAAGCTCTGCCCGTTGGACGACGCCTCCATCGAGTTCCTCAAAGAGGCCTCAAACTCCTTCCTTCCTCCTATTACGTCCCTGGAGGTCGGTGGTGTACAAGGCCTACGGGAACCTGGATGGCCTCCCCAACCGCGTCTGTGACTTCATGACCGCGTACGCCGTCATGCAGCTCGCCTCCAGGAAGACGTCCTCTACAGACCTTCAAAGGTCTCCCGCCCTACACCCTTCCCCTTACTCTGCCCAGCAGTAAGAGGTTGGTGGTGTACAAGGCCAACGGGAACATGGACGGCTTCCGGTCCGGCTTTGGCCACCCCGCCGGCGACTGGGTCAACGTCACTCCCATCGCTGCCTCCAAGATTTTGCACTATCTGCCAAGATATGCAAACTCTTTCTACGCTTCTTTCGACGATTCCAAAATAGGCGAAAAGAGACGCTAAACTTAAAGTTTACGTAACTCAAACAAAGGCCTATTTTGGAGCGGCTTTTTGGAGGCACGGCCGCAATCGCCGCCTCAACTCCGCCTACTCTCTGCCTGGCCACGAAAGCCTTTTCTGGACTGGCCTAAGGAGAGCAGCTTCCCAGGACAGCGCTGCGTAACCTTCGCATCCCGCTCAGAAAAGCCTCAATCAACGTCGCAAGAAGCAAGCCGAAAGTCCTACTTTCGGAACAAAGACAGCCTTTGGCCCTCTTTTGATGCCTTTAAAGAGCCGCCTACAAAGGCTCTCCGCAATCCTCCAAGCGGCCCAACTCCAGCAAGAAGCTCTTGCCCGGCTTCTTCTACATGGCCGCCATCAACAACGTCCGCGTCCCTTACACCTCTATACCCCCTCCAATCCTCTGCAACCGGCGTTTAAGCAAGCCAAGCTTAAAGCCCGCCTTTCGCATCAACGGCGAATGCGCCCCTCTTCTGCCTTCCATTGGCCCCAAGCCTCAAAAGCCCTGCCCACTGTACACAAGCTCAGCTTGTCTGCTCGCTTCTTTGTCGCCGGCCGAGAAGGAAGAGTACCCTGGACGGGAACCTGAACCGATTGGCCAGGGCCTAGCCGATCATCAGACAGAAGAGCAGCGTTCGCATCGCCGCCATCAATGACACCTCAAACCTCCCTCTTCAATCCTTATCTGGATAGAAGGCGAAGTCCAGCTCCTGCTATCGCCGCCACAAGAACATTGTCTATCTGACCACCGGCACGTTCAGCACGTCCTACTGACACCTTCTACCTACACTCAACCCTCATCCTTCTGAGACAGATCAAAGAGGTGCAAGAGTGCGATCGTCTACGCCAAGCGCTCCCAACTGGGCATCTCTGAGATGCAGAACATCTCCCACCGATGCCACGCAGACAGCATACAGATGAACGCCAACAACCCTGCACCTCAAACACTCTTTCTTTCTCCTAAGGATGGGAGCCAAAGACTAGCTTCTGCTACCGCCGCTTCAAGGTCATCGTATTTCGCGGCACCGGCGCACCTGCAAAGGGAAGAATGATGAGGGACGGATGGTTGTGCTAGCTGAAGGATAAAAGCTTAAAGTGTTGTAGAATCCTGTCTTGACGACCAGACAGTGAACAAAAATTAATTTGTGAAGGCTCTGTCAGTTTTTCAGGCGTATTGAAGTAAGTTCTGCTCAGCAGCTATCAATCAATACTATCCGACATGCAGGGAGCCCAATGTATGCTTGACGGGACAAGACAGTACGATTGGTACCGAGTTACAGAATGGATAGTGCTTTAGCTATGCTAGGCAAATTCCATTCTGAAACATATGGAAATCTCCCACCATGCCACCCGATAAACTGATACAACTCTCACAAATAAATGATTGTCACTGGTGGTCATAAAGACTATAATTTTGGCATCTATTGTGGGCATGTGGGTCCCGCTACACGGGTGCTCAGCTTTTTTCACGTATAGGCCTCTTTTAGTACCCCCTGTGCCCCCTACCCACCCAACCCAGTGGCCAAAGAGCAGCCACACCAAATGAACGCCGCAGCAAACACCTGGTTGTCCTTCAAGGACCAAAAAAACAAGCACCTTCGTAGAGGCTGCTTCAACTGAGACGAGTATATCAGCTTCCTTTTTTATTTTTCCACTGAAACTTGGAAATACTGGGTGTATATGAAATCTGCGCAGTCTAGACCAGACCATGAGTTCACCGTTCTTCCCTTGCTCAATACATTTCCTACTAGTGGAATCTGCTGCTTGGACATTTGCATTTTGTTTTTGGCGTGCAGTTCAGTGTCTCTTTCCATGCGCGCCCAAAAACAAAATGCAGATGACGCAGCAGATTCCACTAGTAGGAAATGTATTTCCTTGACTTTTTTCTCGAGGCAATTGCAAATTTTGGAGAAAAGAGCCCCACATTTGGCCTGCCGATGGTATCAGTTATTTCTTCCACTTTTAATATAGGATAAAATGTATGAATACAAATTTTATATTGTTGATTATATGCTTAATTAAAATTTTATTAGTTTTTTTTGTAGAAAAAACATGTTTAAAAAATATGACAAAAAGAAAATTTTCGAAATTGAAAAATACTATGCAAAATTATTGGTACAACTTATTTTAAAGAAATTTGCTTAACTTTTACTCCGGGCAGACAATTTTTGGGAGAAAATAGCATTAATTTTGGCCTGGCGATGGTACTAGTTGATTTCTCAACTTCAAAAAAACAAAAATAAAAATGATTGTTTGAGAAGGTTTCGAACCTTTGAGTTTTATCCATGTGCACTATCGCTTTCACCACTACACCACTGGTCCATATGATTCATTGTGTAAATGAAGAGCTAAGATTTAAATAAATACTTGAGGCCCAGGGACCCGGGGAAGGGGATGGGGGGAAGAAATGAATACCTACTATCGTCCATTGAATAGATGCGGAGGAGGAGGAGGAGGAGAAGGAGAAGGAGGAGTTCGGACACATGGTTTTTTGCATTTTTCATGGGAAAATAATTCGTTTTATGCAAAAGTCAAAAAAGAAACTATAGTCAATTCGATGTTGCTCTTTCCAATGCACAAAGAATCAGAAAGATTGAAGCTTTCTGTGAGGCGCTAGAGCCTTATCAAAATTAAGATCTAGCAATAACCCTCAAAACATACACCTGGGTCGAAAAGAGGGGCTGGGCGCTGACACTTCGCTAACGCTCGCTCGCGCCAGCCCAATAAATAGCCTCCTCAAAGCTTGTTTTTGACCGCGGTCCTTACAAGGCATGCAATAATTTTATTTCATCGTACTTTCAAATCAATTTGTTTTATTTCATCTTGTTATGCTTGCAGGAGGATGAAACAGAACTGGCTGAATTGAAACAAGCAGCACGGAACCCTTACAGCCAGGAGCCAACTAAATCAGATTTTTCCCAGTTTCTCAAAAGCAAATATGGGTCTAGCTTCGCAGCACACTGCCGTGAGCGAGACGAAAAGAAAGAACGCTGCAACCTACTGGGCTTCCGTCTGACTGGGCAAACGGCGGCCAAGCATCCCTGGCAGTGCGGGAACTGCGCCGGCGCTCTGGTGAGCCAGACAAGGCCGCTCCTCGCCCACCAGCTCGTCTGCTGCCAGGACAGCCTCCAGGGCAACAACAACTACTCCCGCGCAATGGCCAAGGCCCTCGGCAACCTACCCTGCCTCAGCCATCACTCCTTCTTCACTTCCCGCATACTAGACTCCGCTCTTCTCCAAATCTTCCTCAACCAGGAAGAGGAGCTGAAAGGCAAGAAAACGACGGCCAACCCCGATAATGCCCAGTTTCGCTATGCAGCCTACCGCTCCACTACCTTCTGGCTCTATGGGAAGCTGAAGGGGGGAGAGCGGGTGGAATTGCTGCTCTACATCCTCGCCACTGTCTGCGCCGCTTTTCCCGACCCTAGCGGGCTCTACACTGCCTTCCAGCCTCCTCTGGAACTCGACAATGACCCAGATCCCTAATAACAGTACTGCGACCTTCCTACCCACCTGGCCCATTTTTTCCTCAATTGACTAATTACTAGCATATGATTGACTCTGTTTGATTAAATTCTAAGCTATTTTTGCGCGGCCGACGGCCGCCTGCCGCGGAGGGCAGGGCAGTCAGAGCTCCGTAGGCCGGAGGGCATGGGTGCGGAGGCCCCGGAGCGTAGCCTAGCATGCGAAGCATGCTAGGCGAAGCGTAGGGGCCGTAGCACCCGTGCCCGGAGGCCGGAGGAGCTCTGGCGCCCTGCCCGAAGCGGCGGGCGGCCAAGGCCAGCTTAAGCAGTTACCCCATTTTTGCGTCCGTCTTTCCGCATATATATATATCTGTTACCATCGGCAGGCCAAATGTAGTTCTCTTTTCTCCAAAAGTTGCAAAAGCCTCGAGTAAAAAGTCAAGGAAATACAATTTATACTACTGGAATCTGCTGCTTGGACAGTTGCATTTTGTTTTTGGCGCGCAGTTCAGTGTCTCTTTCCATGCGCGCCCAAAAACAAAATGCAGATGACGCAGCAGATTCCAGTAGTATAAATTGTATTTCCTTGACTTTTTACTCGAGGCTTTTGCAACTTTTGGAGAAAAGAGAACTACATTTGGCCTGCCGATGGTAACAGATATTTCTTCCACTTTTAATATAGTATAAAATGTATTAATACTAATTTTATAGATCAATAAACAAATTTTATTACATAAATAAATCACAAATAAAAAATAAAAAAATATATAAAAAATAAAAATAAAAAAGTTTATATATAAAAATATAAAAATAAAAGTTTCAAAAATTAAAATTGTTGGCAAACTAAGACATTTTTGAGAAATTTTCTTGGTTCATGCTTTGGGCGATTTTTGGCCTGCCGATTGCAATAGTTCTTTTCTCAGCTTGAAACACACAAAATTCAAAATAAATGACTAACATGGATTCGAACCTGCCAGTTGCATTCAGCTGTCAAATCGCTTACACCACTACACCACTGGTACCGACTCCTTGGTGTAACTAAGGAGCTATCATTAAAGAAATATATGAGGCCCAGGGAGCCGGGGAGGGCGGGGAGGGGGGGGGAAGAAATGAATACCTACTATCGTCCATTGAATAGATGCGTAGGAGAAGGAGAAGAAGGAGAAGAAGGAGTTCGGACAAATGGTTTTTTGCATTTTTCACCATAAAATCAAACGTTTTGTGCAAAACTCAAAAGATAAACTATAGTCAATTCGATGGTGCTCTTTCCATTGCAAAAAGAATTATAACGATTGGAGCTTTCTGTGACGAGCAGCAGCCTTATCAAAATTGAGATCTAGCAATAACCCCCAAAACGTACACCTGGGTCGAAAAGAGGGGCTGGGCGCTGACACTTCGCTAACGCTCGCTCGTGCCAGCCCAATATATATATGTGTCCCTGTCGCGCTCGTACTCCGTGGTTTTTCAACCAAATTGGCTGATTTTTTGCATGAAGGTCCGTCTGGGTGGTGGCTCGGGACCATTTTTTGCGCTTGACGTAATTTTGCGTTTTTCGCCCAAAACCCAAATTTTTGATGTTTCAAAGTACGAAAATTCATAAATCACTGGTTTTTCAACGAAATTGGCTGATTTTTGGCAGGTACGTCCGTCGAGGTGCTATCTTGAAGCTGGCAAAAGGAATTTCCGAAATATTTGTTATTTCTCAGTTTATGGCCAAAAACCTAAATTCTTGATGTTTCAAAAATTTGAACAGCCATAAATCGATGGGTTTTTGATGAAATCAGTTGAATTTTGGCGTGTACGTCTCTTATGGTGATATATTGAAGTTGATAATAGAATTTTTTGACACATTTATTATTTCTTGATTTTTAGTCAAAAACCTAAAATCTTGATGTTTCAAAAATTCGAACATCCATAAATTACTGGTTTTTCAATAAACTCAGCTTAGATTTGGCAGATACGTTTGCTGCGGCAGTATCTTAAAGCAGTTAAAAGGAATTGCTTAGCTTATTATCTGGAACAAAGGCCGCGCATCTTGGCAACAGCCGAGAGTACCTTGTTTATTGTTAGATTTCGCGATTTTGAGGCCTTGTTTCAAAAATCCTAAGTTGCTTCAAGCAAATCGAATGTTCATTGCAAACTCACTCAGTCACCTACTATCATCAGACAAACTTTCATCCAGATCGAAGGCACTTGCATTCTCGTGACTCTCCCTTTAAAACATAGGCCAAAAATGACCAAAAAATTTTTGGTCTTGAAATTTGATTTCAATGCCCAAAACTCAAAGTTAAAATCAATTACACCCAAAAAAACATTTTTGTAGCCAGTTATTGCAATTTTGCATCTTACATCGGTGGTCGAAATATGTTATTTTAGACCAAAAAATGGCCAGATTTGGCTGCAGCCTGTTTTGAATTTAAACATAAAACTCAGACAATTTTTGTTATTTTTGGATGTAATAGAGTTTTTACTTTGAGTTTTGGGCATTGAAATCAAATTTCAAGACCAAAACTTTTTTGGTCATTTTTGGCCTATGTTATAACATTACTGGTACCATCGCCAAGGCGTAATAAGTGCTCTTTTCTCCTGTCTAAATCAATTACCCCGAGTAAAAAGACAAAGAAATAGAGCTAATACTAGTTGAATCTGCTTCTTTGACAGTTGCATTTTGTTTTGGCGCGCAGTTTATGGTCTCTTTTCAGGGCGCGCCAAAACAAAATTCAAATATCGATTTTACTCGGGGTAATTGATTTAGACAGGAGAAAAGAGCACTTATTACGCCTTGGCGATGGTACCAGTTATTTCTTCAACTTTAAACTGTCAAAAATAAAAAAAAGCGAATTAGGGATTGAACCAAAAGTTCCCACTAGTATTTGAGGTATTTCTTTGTTTTTATCTCGATATATACAGGAGGAAAGAACTTAAATTTCGCTTTGGCGATGGTACCAGTCATTTCCCCAACTTTTAATCAAAAAATTTGGAAAAGAATAAGTTTGACTTTACTTTTGGCTTGCCGATGGTACTCACCTTTAAACAAAAATAAATTCTTGAGCCAGGATTTGAACCTCCTAGATTCATCTAATAGGCCAATCGCTTGCACCACTACACCACTTTTGAGTATACCCTAGTGATGTGATGAAGGCCTATGAATAGATAATTGAATAAAGCCCAAGAACCAAAGACGCAATGGGGGGGGGGGGGGGTCAAAATGAATACCTACACCCGTTCATGGAGCAGATGCGAAGAAGGGAAGCAGGGAAGAAGGGAAGAAGGGAAGGAGTTCGTGCGGCACTTTTGTTGGGCAATTTTTATTGCAAAAGAGGACGTTTTTTGCTAACTTTCGCGAGTACACCCCACAATTCGATGTTGCCATTTCCGCTGCAGCAAAAATTACATCGATTGGTTAAGGGAGTGTTGAGAAAAACGCTTATCAATTTTAAGATCTAGCAATGACCCTCAAAATATACACCTGAGTCGAAAAGAGGGGCTGGGCGCTGACGGTCGCTCTGCTCCCTCGCGCCAGCCCAATAGGGCAAAATCGGGACTTGCTCTCAAATAAGAATCTTTTTCTACTAATATAATGAACTGACATGTAATCTGTATGCATGGGTAGCTTCCTTAGGGTTGCCGTAACATGCCCTGAAAAGGAAATTGGCTCATGTCGAAATCCTGAGGAATAGGAAGTTTTTTAGTGCCAAAATTTCCTTCCAGATAAATCCTCCTATGTTATAACATAGGGCCAGACCTAGACATCACCAAATTTTAGCCACTGGCATCCAATTCTGCTAATCGATACGATGACAAAAAAGACACCCCTAGGTCCAAAATTTGCTGAAAATTTAGAATCCGGTGTCAAAAGGGTGACATTAGTTTTGAAATTTGGAGAAAAATAGCAAAATTTATGATTTTCGAATGAATTAGTTTTGGCTATTTTTGCGTTTAAACCTATAAAACGGTCACTCAAGACGATCCACAGTGAGCAAATTGCATACTAGAATGTTGCCTAGATTCTAGGGAACTGCTGAGCCTTGAAAATTTTGGATACAAACTTTTCTAGCTTGTGTAATGGCTCTTTAAAGAAGAAACAGTCAAAAATCGCAAATTTGACCCATTTTTAGACCACGTTCCACAAAAACAGCAATATCTCTGGAACAAAACCGAATTTTCAAAAACGGTTTACTGCGCTAAGTATCCCACTAAATGACACAACATTTGAGCACAACTTTCAAAAATCCGAGTAAAAATATTTCTCGACCCTTACAGACAGCCTCTCTTAAATATACAGCCTTGCTTTCAAAATACGAGCATCATTTTTAAAAAATAGATTCTATCCTTTTAGAACTCAAATTCTTTATTTTCGAGGTGACTAGTTGGAGCTGTACGCATCATTTAATCTAAAATTTAGAAAAAACGTGAAATTCTTATGCAATTAACCTTTCATTAAAATACACTAACAATCTACAATATTTCGCAGCAAATATTACCACTTTTGGCCTCGTATGCTATAAATATTGAAAATTCGGATCGTAGCCCTCAAATATGCCAAACCCTCAAGTTTCACACTGACCTTGCTGTTTTCCATAAAACAACAATATTCGTTCTCCGCGCTTAAACAATGTAGGAAAAAAGGTCAGAGGGAAAAGAAGATGAAAAATGAAACTAGCCTCAGGAGGAGGAGGAATGGAAGGAGAAGATCCCCGTCGCGGACTTCCCGCATCTCCTGTGTAGCAGGTCGCGGAGATGAGAACAAGCGCTGCCCAGATATCACGCAGCACCAGTTTCACCTATCCTCTCCTTCCCATATGTCTTCTGCGTAATGCAAGGCAGGCTGTGGAAACCTCGTGGCGAACTTTGCGATTGCACCAGACATAGATGGGAAGGCGCATAGAGCTGGAGACAATCTTGCTCAAGCTGATCACATCCGATGATATGGAGTAGAAAAATCGGTAGTCCTTTCTTCACAGCTTTTCCTTCATCTTTAGCAGGCCAGCGGAGATGTGTGAGGGAAACCGAAGGGAAGAGGCGTGTATATTCTCCCAGGCGACGACGACGACATGAAGGAGGTTGGAGACGAGGTAGGAGGTGGCCACCAGGATCAGCATCCGAGTGGCCGAGCGAACCGTTGCCTTCCGCTCTTTGGCCATCTCAAGGTGGGCTGAGAGGTGACTAGAGCCAGTGTACGTCATGTTGCGAACGGGCTGCGAACGGGGGGTCCCGTTCGCGTTCGCGTTCGCAAAAAAAGGCCTGCGAACCTGCGAACGGGGGTGTATGCGAACGGGCCTGCGAACCTGCCAAACGAGGGCAGGTTTGACCATGTTAGGTTCGAACTTGCTCTTTTTTGGTTTTTTACTATTTTTGTCATAAATAAATGATAGAGATGGGTAAATTTAATCAGAATGACCATATTTTTTATATTTTGTAACATTATTCATTGTTATATTACAGTAAATCGATATACTTATCATATATTCTCTTCTTTTTTGAATATTTTTTCTTTTTTTTCTTTTTTTCTTTTCTTTTTTGATACTTACGTGGGGGGATAATTAACATGTGGGGAGGGGGGGGGGGGGGGGGGGTGGGTGAAAGTGGCTGATGACCAGAACCCCCCCCCCCCAAGGCTTCTATCCCCCTCAACGTTTTACCCCCCCCCCCACCTGGGAAGTATCCCCCCACATAAGTATCCCCCCCACGTAAGTATCCCAACCCCCAAATCAGTAATCTATGTACGTATGGTCATGCTTTCAAGGCGATTTTTGGTGTTTTTGCACTTGGTGGGGTATCTGCTCAGTATCCCCCCCCCCAAATGCCAAAATCCCTTGATTGATGACCAGTATCCCCCCCCCCCACCAAGTGGCATTTGGGGGGGATAGTGGTCACCAAACTCATATACTGTTCTTGTTTGTATCTTGCGCTTGGTCACACCCGCTGCATAGTTAATAACCTCAAGAATACAAGGCAAAATTTGGGGGGGGGCAAAACCTTTTGGGGGGGGGGCAAAACTCTAGGTTGGTCCAAAACTGGCTTGGTTGGCCGGTAATGGTAAAAGCCTTGGGGGGTTCTGGTCAACAGCCATATAATTTGAAATATTTGGAAAACAGCAGCAGTAGTAATGCAGGATTCTAGGCTAAAAGTATTCTGGCTAAAAGTAGTTTTTTCAGGTAATATTGCATCGTTTAAATCAATAAAATTGCAAAATGATGGTTTAAAATAAAAAAAATGAAAATAAAATAGAAGTTAACTAGAAAATTTTGCGTTACCAATGATAATAAACTACGATGAACATTTTGGAAATAGAACATTTTGGAAACAATAAAAATAGTTTTGCTTCATCTGCCTTATTTTAAAAACAACCTTGAAAAACGTATCCTAGTAAAAAATACCAAAAAATAGGCAAAAACCACACCTACTTTTACTTTTAGCCACCACCCGTAATGAAACAAAATAAAGATTCTTAAAGCCTTGTTCAAATGGCAGCAATTTATGCAGCAATTTAAAAAATGCCTTCTATAAAATGGTCTTCTATAGGGCAGAGAAGAGATGACTTGGAGCATGACTGATTTTTAGCCTCACCTCCAGTCCAGGGCCCAGGGCATTGCCTCATCCACCGTACTGCATGCCCTGGAGATGCCCCACAACGCGCTTGTTCAAAATATGACACTTTCAGACATTTTTGGGGCAAAAATGAGCATAATTGGGCCATGTTCGCAAAAATACCCCCGTTTGACCCCGTTTGACCCCGTTAGGTTCGAACTAGCCCCGTTTGGGCACTTTGGCAGGTTTGGGTTTGCGAACGGGCTTGCGAACGAGCCCCCCGTTCGCGTTCGCAGGGTCGGACCATGTTTGACGAACACTGACTAGAGCAAGAGGAGGTAGATGAGTAGAGGTAGCTGGAACCTTCTCGCCGACAGTGGCGAAGAGGAGAGCGGATCGGAGGCCGCGGGGTCCTTCTTTGAGGCTTTTGACAATGCGGGCGTTCATGAAGGCGATGAGGAAGAAGGGGAGGATGACGGTGAGCAGACTGCGCCCGTAGAACATCCACCACTTACGGTACACCGGCGACTCTCTCACAAACGCCGCCTGGACGGCCTGCAGCTTTCATGCACTGATTGACCAGCAGTAAAGGCGAGAGAGAGGAGGGGAACTTGGAAGCGTAGGTAGTGCGGGCAGTAAGCTCTGGTGCGAATGGCGAACTCAAAGTAGGTGGAGCCACGGAAGAGGACGGCAAGAGCCAACACCAGGCAGGCGGCGTAGATTCGGCGTCCTGGGATTGATCAGGCAGGCTACTATTTGGCACTCAAAGAAGGCGCCCGGAGAACCTTGGTTGAACTCGAAGCGGTTGATGCTGACGGAAGTGGAGTAGCGCTCAAAGGTGGCAGCAACGATGAGGAAGGAAGAGGCAGTCATCCAGATGTGACACAGCGTAAACAAGACCCGCAGGTAGGCGTACCTCAAAAATACGTCCCACTCAACTCTGAGAGAGGGAACTTGGAGGCGCGTATGGCACCAGTAGGTGGCGATGGTGAGGGACTGGTAGTAGATCATGAGGCCCTGAACAGACATCAAGGCCACGTAGGAAGCACAGAGCAGAATGTCCAGGCCGGCCAGCACTGAGAAGTAGAAGAGATGCGAGATGCGAAACTGAGCTCGACTGGAAACAATCAGCCCAATATCAAAGAGGCCAAGCGAGAGAGCGGAAGTGAAAGAGAAGATACCTGAGGAAAATGAATAGAATGAGGAGGCTCTCTATGATAGACATGAGGGCGAGCCCTGTGCCCAAACAGACGACGAGCACAAACTTTATCTCTACATCCTCTCCTTGCACCGGTGCCTGGCAGACATTGGGACTATTCTATGGGCGAATAAGGTGGATGAACCTTGTGAACCTGACAAAGCACGGGATAAAGCTCTGGGTAACGGGTCCTCAGCTGGTGCGGGGTTAAAGCACTCCAATTGCTCAGGTTGAATGTATTAGCATCGTACTCCACTACCTCTTTCACCACGTCCAAGTACATTTTATGGCATTTACGCCACCATTTTCTCTCTGTAATTCAAGGCTTTGCCATTCCTGCACAGTCGCATCATAGACCAATTGCTCTTGCACCAATAATCACTAAAGAAAAAGCATTTTTATGCGGCTGCCATTTAAAAGGTGTGATTAGAGACAGGTTAATTTGATAGGTGGCGATACGGTAATCAGACTAATGATGTAGATGAAGATGAGGCAGACAGGGGGGGGTTGGCAAGAAATGGGAGGTGGGTTGGGTAGGAGGGGGCTGTGTGGGGTGAAATGGGAGTGGGTGTTGGGTGGAGGGAATGGGCGGTGGGTCGTTAAATGCGGCTTGCGGGTGGCAGGAGCAGCAGCAGGGTGCCTCCCGCGCCTCTGCTCTCGCCTGTCTATGCCCAGCCCAACTTCCGCCCCGAAAGAGCCGACATAAGCTCAAGGTGGAAAAACTAGGGGAGAGGCGTGGACGTGCCCGCCCCACCGCCTCTTCACTTTGCCCTGCATGCATGACTGCAGGCATTTGCCGCCTCCTTTCCTGCCTCCCTCACTCTTTCCTCCCTCCCCCACCCTTTCCTCCTTCCCTTTTTCACTCCCGCATCCAGCTGAAGAAAGCGAGGCCTTCATGACAAGTAGATCTATTTGGAGTAGCTGGGGATGTTGGACAATGCATGGGCAGGAAAAGGGGCAAAAGTGGCGCTGCTATTTGTGTCGGGGCCGCTAAGCACTTCCTCTCCCTGCCCTCTCCTCCTGCCCCGACCCCTGAACCAGCGCCCAAATCGCTTCCTACTATCCACCTGCATATGTTCACTGCCTTGTCACGCCTGCCGCAAAGCCTTACCGCTCCTTACATGCCCAACCACCCATCACCTATCGCCTTGCCTACATCAACACTATTCACCCGCCATCACCACCGCTAGCCTCACCCGAAAAGGACGATGGAAAAAAAAGCCTAATAAACCTGGCCCTCGGCTGGTGCATTTGCTTTCTCCACCTCTTTGCTATCATATTACCGCAATTTCCTTCTGCAAAGACGGGCGGGGAAAAATTTGGACAGGAGCAGGGAAAGCCTGCCAGCATTTTTCAGGGAAAGGGAAAGCATTGAGGCCGTTGGTAGGGCAGGACTTAATCACGACCACTAACATATGCGTCGGGGCGCTGGACTGTGGCCAGAAAAACGGATAGGGAGCGGGAGCGGAAGGGAGTACTTCTTCCGCATAGGCAATGACCCTCCTCCTCCAGCCCCCCTTCCATATCGCCCTGCCTCCTGGCACCCAACTCAACCTCTGCTCCCCCCGCTAATTTACGGCACCCCGCGCCCCTCATAAAGACGGCGTTTCCATGAGGCTGCCATTAAGCAATCGCCCGCAGCCACACATCACCACCAGCCCCACAATACCCCCACTAGACACAAATCAAGCCTTTCTAAAAACGGCAACTCCACATTCGTCTGCTGCTGCAAATGGCATGTGCCAAGAAATGCAAGCTTTACTGAGCCTCTAGAATCCGCAAAGGACGTCATGATGCGGCACTTTTTGCAGAAATGCGGTAATATTAGCGCCGCCACTGCCCCTAAGCAGATTAGCGGGCAGAGGGGGGCGGCCTAGGCAAACTTCCGCCCTCGCCAGGGCAACGCTTAGCATCCCTAGCCTGCCTACCTTCCCCGTCCGTCCGACAAGCATCGCCTCCCCGACGTGGACGGATGGATGGATGGACAGGGGATTTGATTGCCGTCCCCATCCTCTGCTTCCTCCCCTCCGTCCTCATCGATTGGCCCCAGAGCGCAACCTGGCAGTCCTCGCCACTTCCCTCCTCCTCCCTACTCCAAGCATACCCTGCCAACGGGGCTAATTTACAACCTCCATCAATCCACCTCCACCCTCCAATTATGACAGCGCATCAACTTCTCCTTCCCTCATCCCATCCCAACAAGTATAGCCAACAAGCCACTGCCAACTGTCAACTGCCACAGACTTAGCAGGAGCGAGAAACTGCTTTGATGCGTGAGTTCGAGGGCCGCCCGGAGCTCTGCCATTATCACATCTATCAAAATTTCTGCGCTAACGAACAGCGTTACTTTCTCCATACGCAAGGAAGCTGATGCAGATCATAGATTGCGACGAGGTGGATACAGATGAGGGATTAGTTTCAATTTATGACATATAGTTCCATATAGTCCATATAGTTCCATATAGTAAAGTTCTATTAGTTCTATTCAGTGGTGTTAGGTAAAACTGTTTGGCAGTTCCATTTCACCTTTCCACCTCGCAAGTAAAACCCCCAATCATTTTGCTTCACTTTTAACCTCATGCATTTTTGCTAAAATTAGTTTCATTTAAAAATTTGAATTTTTTCCACTTTTCACAATGTTTTCACTTTTTTTTCACTTTTTTGGTCTGCTTGCGTAAAAACGTCCCAATTTATCTCAAAATTGCTTCAAATTGCACGGGAGAATGTCTGAAACAAAAAGAGTAATGCAAGCCATGGCTGGAACAGTCAAAAGAGAATCCTACTTAAGGAACTGAGAAAAAAATTTGAGAAAATTTTAAGAAAATTTTTAAAAAATTTTCAAAATTTTGAAAAATTTTGAAAAAATTTTTTGAAAATTTGAGAAAAATAGTGCTCAGACAGCAAAAAACGGCAGTATTTTTCTGAAATATAGAAAATAAGTGGAAAGTGAAATGGAAAGTAATAAGTGGAAAGTAAAATGGAAATTCACTTCACTTCCACTTCAACCTCCGGGGGTCCAAAAACATATTACTTCACTTCCGCTTCCACCTTGAGGGTTCCAAAAGAGTTTTTTTCCAATTTTTTCTACTTTCCACTTTTTTTTTCCACTTTTTACCTAACACCACTGGTTCTATTTCTATAGTTCTAGTTCCAATTTTGTAATTCTCGGAAGATTTTGGTGGAAAATTTCAAATCACATTAAAATTAGAAATTTTTCAAATTTTTAATGTAAGCAGAGTAGTTTGAAACGTTTTATTCATTAGATTAAAATTCGTACTTTAAAATTAGGGCATAAAAATTGCAAAGATTATCATGCAATTCTGGTACAATCATTTGTTAAACTATTTTACTTGATAGTAATTCTGATTGGTGCAGTTGACGGATACAAGTACGTGAACCGGTCTAAGGCCGTAAAGTTACGTAACGTAACATAACGTAAAGTACCGTAAAGTAACGTAGAGTTCTTACACCAGGCAGTAAAGTAACTGCAGACTTTCTTACACCGTAGTTTTTGTCCAAAATAACACTACGTTACTGTCTAAGAAATTATACTTTACGGCTTAAGAAATGATTTTCCAAAATTTTTAATAAAATTAGATTTTTTTTATTAAAATCCATTAAAATTAATTCTACGGTGTCAATCATTTCATAAACCATGTACTACCGTAGCCTTCTTATGCCGTGCAGTAAAATAAAAAAAAAACTACTACACTGTTCAATAACTCTACGTTACTTTACGGTTTTCTATGTTACTTTACGTTACGTTATTTTACGGCCTAAGACTACAAGGATGGTAAACTCCAAAAACGTGATTCCTGCAAACTAGAAAGGAAGATACGGGAGTAAAACTATATATAGTACCTTTGAATACGATGCTTAGAAGGAAAGCAAAGCCGACGGCTATGGCGCTTACCAATCCTTATCGATCTTACTTTGTCAGTACCTTAGGGATAAAGTAATTAGTGCAGAGAATGGGTTTAAGCCCTGGATAAACCGCTCAGCTCCCGCCTTTCCAGGCTTTACTGGCTGGGTAAGGGTTAGGTGATTGTGAGAGAGTATCTAGTTGATCATTTCAAGAGTATCTGGGTGCTATGCGATGTAGAATAGGCGATGAAGACGTCCTGTGATGGCCAGGAAGATGATGTAGAAGAAGTGGGTGGAGCGAAAACGAGCGGAGCGGAGACAGGTGAACAGCAACACCCCATTCTCCCGCAGCGACACCAACAACACACCAGTCCCACACACTAAAATATCTTCCTTCTCCTCAATACCACTTCGCCTTCTCTTATTTCTTTACACCTTTCTTCTTTCTCATGTCATTTCGCATATTTCAAACTCTCTGTTGCCCAGAAAACTTTTATTTCTTCTGGTAGAGGATGGAGGCAATGGAAGTGTTAATGGTAAAATAAGGAGATGTCGGCCGGTCTCGTCCACCAGCTTCTCACATGGGCCACATAAAAATTCCATTGGTTCCGTTGTAAAAAGCCAACCCATAACCTTTTTCGCATTTCGCATTCTTAAAGGCAGCTATTCTGAAAACGGAAGCGCAAATGCTATTGGGCTGGCGCGAACGAAGCGTTAGCGAAGTGTCAGCGCCCAGCCCCTCTTTTCGACCCAGGTGTACGTTTTCGGGGTTATTGCTAGATCTTAAAATTGATAAGGATTTTGTGCTTCACAGAAAAGCCCAATCGTTCTGATTCTTTTTGCATTGGAAAGAGCATCATCAAATTGACCAAAACTCGCGAGAAATTGCCCAAAAACGGCAGAACACAAGAGAAAACTACTCAAAACCATTTGTCCGAACTCCTCCTTCTCCTTCTCCTTCTCCTTCTTCTCCTCCGCATCTATTCTTGAAATGAGAGTAGGTATTCATTTCTTCCCCCAACCCCCTTCCCCGGGATTCTGGACCTCATATATTTATTTATTCATAAATCTTCAGTTAATCAAAGAGGCATATGCACCAGTGGTGGAGTGGTCTAAGCGATTGGACAGTTGGGTGAAACTGGGAGGTTCGAGACCTTCTCAGACATTCATTTTTATTTTCGAAATTTTATGTTGAGAAAACAACTGGTACCATCGGCAGGCCAAAATTAAAGCTCTTTTATGACATTAAGATTTCTCCCAAAAATCGATGGCCCTAAGTATAAATCATGAAAATTTCACAAAAATATGTTATTTTGCCAATAAATATGCATTGTATTTCTTGATTTTCGAATCGAGATTTTCTTTTCATTATATTTTTTAAATGTTTATTTTTCATTTTTTTTATTCTTTTATCCAATAATATCTTAATATATAATAATACATAACCAACAATATAAAAAGTTTTATTTATATAATTTATACTATAGTGGAAGAAATTTCTGGTACCATCGGCAGGCCAAATGTGAATCTCTTTTCTCCCATAAAGTAAAAGTAAAAGTCATGAAAATTTCACAAAAATGTTATGTTAGTTAGCCAATAAATTGCATGATATTTTTAATTTTCGATTCTATTCTTTTTGTTATAGTTTTTTAATGAGTTTATTTTTTATTTTTTTATTTTTCAAAAATTGTCAAATAATATAAAATTGTATTTATACATTTTATACTATATTAAAAGTGGAAGAAATAACTGGTACCATCGGCAAGCCAAATGTGGTCTCTTTTCTCCAAATGTTGTAATTGCCTCGAGCAAAAAGTCAAGGAAATACATCTACTACTAGTGGAATCTGCTGCGTCATCTGCATTTTGTTTTTGGCGCGCATGGAAAGAGACACTGAACTGCGCGCCAAAAACAAAATGCAACTGTCCAAGCAGCAGATTCCACTAGTAGTAGATGTATTTCCTTGACTTTTTGCTCGAGGCAATTACAACATTTGGAGAAAAGAGACCACATTTGGCTTGCCGATGGTACCAGTTATAAAAGATAAATCGTGATCAAAGCAAGCGGTAGGGCTGGTTGAGTAGAGCATGGGGACTTTGAGACAAAGCATGGACTCCCCACAATAGGACACAGTGGATGCTTGCTGGAATTTAGTGAACTTTGCCTTTCTTAGATGTTTTGCTGCAGGAAGACTCCTATCCAATAACGATTAGTATTCGTTTCTCGTTCGATTGGGGAAAGTAATGGGAAGCAAAATGGAGGCTTTCTCAATTTCCACTTTCCTCGTCTCTCCTGCTCCCACTTGCCAATCGTTCACTTGCAAAAAAGAGGAAGATGCCGGTAGGCTAAGACGAAAGGCAACGATGCGGGTGTGGGGGGAGCGATAAGGAGGTTAGTTTGCACTGGAAAGAAAGCACTAGCAAGGGCAGTTGTAGGCAAGGCTTTGAACGCAGCCTGCATCTCATTACTGACTCACGCTCCCAGGCCCCTTTCGCTGCGAGTTCTGGCCCCGCAAAGCCAGTCACTCTCTGCAAAGCCATGCCTGTAGTGGACCCTGCTTTCAACGATGCAGGCCACAGCCTGGGCCTGCAAATCTGGCGAGTCAAGGTTGCTTTCACTCTTCCTTTCCGCGGCACATCCTGGCATCGCCATGTCTTGAGGACTTCCAACTGGTGAAGCTGGCAAAGTCGGAGCACGGCCTTTTCTACAGCGGTGACGCATATCTCATACTTCATGTATTTCTTTACCTCCTTCCACATGGAAGCTTTTTGCTGAAAAGGAAGCAACTTGCACAGACCTACGGAGATCTGAGAGAGCCGCGGCACGATGTTCACATTTGGATCGGCACCCACTCCACGCAGGCATACTCCCTCGCAATTCAACTAGACAATGGCGGCGTTAGAACAGTGGTTGTATTGAGGATGAGTATGGAACAGCGGCGATGAAAATGGTGGAGCTGGATGATGCCCTTGGAGGAGTTCCCATGCAACATCGGGAGGTTCAGGGACACGAGAGTCCCCAATTTCTCTCCTACTTCTCCAATGGCTCCAGGTTCATCAAAACTCTTTCTATTACCTCATCTATTATTATGGGTAAATTACTCTAATCGGTTTTCGGCAGGAAATTCAGTAAGCGCCATTCTTGTCCCAATGGGTTGTATAATATGCTCTTTTTTAACTGAATGTCGCTTGTTATATTGACTATTTGCAAGCAGAAACAAAGCTGTACATTCAGGTACATGAGCGGTGGATACGAAAGTGGATTCACGGAAGTGAAAGAGGAAGAATTCACACCTCGTCTCTTTCACGTGAAAGGACGCAAGTCTGTGAAAGTTGTTCAGGTGAAGAATTAAACTTTGCAGGAAAGAATACAGGCAAAAGTTTTTAGGTACCCCTGAGCACAAAGAGCTTGAACAAGTGCGACGCATTCATCCTGGACAAGGGCAGGAAGCTGCTGGTTTGGCTGCCCAGCGGTTGCAATCGAGCGGAGCGACGTGAGGGCGTTCGTCAAGCTCTTCGAATCCGCGACGAGCAAAGAGCGGGCAGGGCCGACTATGAAATCTGCGACTCGGACTGGGAGACCAATCAGGAGTTCTGGATGGCACTGGGTTGGTTACCCCCTTTCATCATGCAGCCTTCATGTCCAAGGCCTTATTGATATGTAATTCTCTTCAGTTTTTTTCGGTCTCTCTAATTCGGTTTCTGTGTTGCCGCCAATTCTTTGCTCATGGTTCGTTCGTATTTGTGCAGGAGGTTCGCTAAATGATGTTGTTACGGCGGATGAAGAAGACGACGACTACATGCAACTTTCCAAGCAACATCTCCGACTTTTCAAGTATCTTTTTTATAAACGTTCGCACTTGTTTCCGTAAACTAGTAAATTTTAAGAGGAAGACAGTCTTTATAGCTTTCCATTTATACATATTTTTACGAATGGTGCAAAAAATTGAGAGTTCATTTTACAGTTCAATGCTGATAGCTTCTTCTATTTTACATTTCACACTTTACATTTTACATTTTTCAGTCAATTTAGTTCCATTATGAATCATTGCAGGGTATCTGATGCTTCTGGCAAAATGCAGAAGACCCTGGTGGCAGAAGACAATTTGCAGCTGTCAATGCTGGACACTAACGTAGCCTGAAACTCAAAACTTTAATCACTGCAAAAAAATGTGTACAGGATGCGTTCATTCTGGACACAGCGTCGGCGATTTTCGTCTGGATCGGCAAGGCCTGCAACCGGAAGGAGCGAATGGACGCCTTCCAATACGCTGCCGTCGCCCATCCTCAACCCCTTTCAAACTAGGGTGCAGTAGGGATGGGAGGCGTTTGAGGAGCACATTGGAGGGGAGGGTCGGCCGAGCTGGCTACAACAGAGCCGGGTTCTGGAGGGTGCGGAGCCCAGCCTCTTCCTCCAGTGGTTCGCCCCGCCGCCCACCCAGCCTCACTCCCACCACCCTCCGCAGCCTTTGAAGCTCGTCAGTGCTTCATAAACCTTTCTAGCACAGTCTCGGTGCTTAGCCTGAGGTTTGGAGACCAGACAGCCGCTGCTGTATCACATCTCAGACGCGAGTGGACGCATGCAAGTGGAGCAAGTGAGCATTTGCGGGCTTGAGGTTTGTTCTGGCCGGTGTATTTGGGGGAAAAGAGGTTGTATGTGGGCGTGTTTAGGAGTTGGGCAGCGACGATGCGTGGGTGCTGGACGCCGGCGGAAGGGTCTACGTATGGATCGGGAAGGGAGCGACGGATGAGGAGGCGGGAAAGGCCTTTGCCATGGCCAGGGTTAGGGGGCTTGCAGTTGGCCGAAGCGGGCAGTTGATGAGGCTTGTGGGAACGGAACAGCATCACCTGGCCATCAGCGCAATGCCGCGGCCGGCGGATGCTCAGGTGGAGGTCATCCTTCAGGGCGCCGAGACTCCCGCATTCCTCGCTCAATTCCCTGAGGTTCTTCTCCCCCTCTGTCTCTGCACAGGTTAATCACCTGCTTTGGATTTAGGAAGAGCCAGAAGTGTCGGACACTCGATTATGATTCATTTCTATGCCATTTTCGCGTTTGTTATTATTTGCTTTTTTCAATTACAACTTTTCTCTTGCGTCAACTACGTCAGCGGCCGCAACAGCTTTACACAGCCCACGGATTAATTTATCCTTCTTTTCTTTTTGCTTTGCCAAACTTTGCTTTCATCTAGTTCATAGCATCAAAGTATGAAACCACAGTATCGGTAGGTCAAACTGGCAATTGAAACAAAGAACTAGAACAAAGAAGAATATCTAAGATGGGTAAATAAGAGTGGGAAAATATAAAGATTTTTTTCATTTTTGAGATCAAAACTATCAAAACGGTTAAACCATTCAGCATAAGAAATTGATTACACTAAATGCAAAGCGGCAGGTGAAAATCGTTCTTCCCTCCTCACTGAATATCTTTGCTATCATAGCGGTTTCTACCAGCAGCTTTACTTTTAAAATGAGGAGTAGATTTAGACGGCGGAGGTGCAAAGGAATGGAGGGCCCTCCGGACTACGGTCATTGTGGTTCAATCTCTTTTTCCAATGTTCATGTCCATTAGTTTTCTTTCTCTCTGGTGTGCGAAGCTGTGCATGGTTTGCTAGCGGATAGTAAAAAGGAAGATGGGCTTTTTGTCACAATGGCCCTGCTTCCTTTTCCGCGTCCGGGGCTTTGCTTCTTGCGCCCATAATAAGAGGGGCGCCCTGTGCATTCATTTGTCTCCTCCCTCTTCTCCTCCTACCTCCCTCTACCTCCCTTTCCTCCTCCTCCTCATCCTCATCCTGCTCATCTTCCTCCTCCTCCTCCTCGCTGCAATGGGAGAGCTGGAGCCGTTCTGCTTGCCCAGTTAGTCTATTCGCAATCACGTTTGCCCTCCCCGCCCAGTTGAATGGGAGGGAAAATGAGCGGGGGTTGCCTCCCAGCTGATACTCCCGGCGGGATGGCAATCTGGACGGGGAGCCTCTTACTCCTCTCCACTCATCCACGGCCAGGATGGAGAAGGAGGCGAGAAAAGAGGTTGGCCAGCCTCCTGGGCTCTGCCAGCCTCCGCCAGGAGTCTCCCTCACCATCGCCTCACCTGAAGCAATCACATCGAGTGAGGGAGGGACTCTGGATGAGGGCGCCGATTTGGGCAGTCCGCGGCCTTCTCTGCCCACGCCCTCGCCCAATCCATTCCTCTCTGTTCGCTTTTTTACCCGCCGCTTCACCGGTTATCCCTCCTCCCACACTAGATCCTAGATCATAGGATTCTAGCCATTTCCATCTATACAGGCCTAGCTGTGCCAGTAAGTTCCGATATGGGAAGGGGGGAATGAAATGAGAACTGGAGCTTTCTCCATTTTTTGAAAGTGAAACCTGCTCCGCCCCTCCTTTCATTCTCCACTGGACTATGTGCACAAGAGGCTATACTGAAAGCCCTAGCGCCGCAAAAGGCGGAGGAATGCAGAGACAAAGGCTGGTGTTGAGAAGCATTGATAATTTAAAGCTGGCATTTGGAAGTAAGAAGCGGGAGGCATATTGCAGAGCTTTCCCTGGGCGGACTGGAGTCGCGTTTTGGCAGCATGCGTCTTAAACGAGGTTTCAGTCCACTATTCAAATAATCCTATGGATTAAGTTGTGCCATAAAACCCCATGTACCATTCGCCATGCATTGGTACAGCGTCTGT
Organism: Ptycholaimellus sp. GST1_10; assembly: GCA_030248095.1. Classification (NCBI taxonomy): domain Eukaryota; kingdom Metazoa; phylum Nematoda; class Chromadorea; order Chromadorida; family Chromadoridae; genus Ptycholaimellus; species Ptycholaimellus sp. GST1_10. The sequence continues at coordinate 24,193 of JASANA010006240.1, forward strand.
CCCTCCCATGGGCTTAATTCTTTTTACGATGTAGGACGCCTATAAAATGCATGAATGTCAGTAGAATGTTGGAAAAGAGAAGGGCATGGGGATGAGCAGAGGTGGCGTGTTTGGGGAGGAGTAGTTTGAGGAAGGAAGGAATGCGAAGGAGCAGCACATTAGCTTATATCCCTATTGCGGATGCCTCGCCGCCGAGCTATCCAAGGAGCCCCTCCCAGAATGTCCTGGGTGATGATGATGAAGGTTGGCTGGAATCTGAGCCCTTTCTCCCTCCTGAGGGAGCTTTGGAGGAGAGGCAAGTCTGAATGGGCCCTGCCTGTTTGCCTGCGCTCCAATCACTGAGTCCAACACTTCCTTCCAATCGCAGATCCCAACGCTTCCACTCCCAACACTTCCCAACACCCACCCCCATGGCTAGCCTGGGCCTTGGAGAGCTGGTGGAGGGGAAGCGGGACGGCGACGGGATCCTACACCTGCTCACTCCCAGACGTCTCTCCACCCTTTCCATCATCGGCTCACCTAGCACAGGCAAGCTCTCTCCTTTCCCAGGGCAGGAGGAGGAGGAGGAAGAAGAGAGGCTTGCTGTTGGTGAAGCGGAACGAGGAGGAGGCTGCTGGGTGACCTTGACAACGCAGCGGCAGAGCGTGGCAGAGATTAGGCTGAATGCACTTGGTCGTCGCCTGTCCGCTCCATATCAATCCCACACGGACATCTCCCAGGGCAGGAGGCCAAGGGCAGGAGGAGGAGGAAGAGGAAGAAGAGAGGCTTGCTGTTGGTGAAGCGAACGAGGAGGAGGCTGCTGGGTGACCTTGACAACGCAGCGGCAGAGCGTGGCAGAGATAAGGCTGAATGCACTTGGTCTCGCCTTCCGCTCATTCAATCCCCAGCGCCTCCCAGGCAGGAGGCCAAGGGCAGGAGGAGAGGAAGAGAAGAAGAGAGCTCTGGAAGCAACGAGAGAGCTCTGGACCACAACCAGCGCAGGACAGATAGCAACTCGTCGCCTGTCCGCTCCATATCAATCCCACCCGACCTCTCCCACGGCAGGAGGCCAAGGGCAGGAGGAGGAGGAAGAGGAAGAAGCGAGCGTTGCTTCTGTTTCAGCGCACGAGGTCGCGGCTGCCGGGTGACCTTGACAACGCAGCGGCAGAGCGTGGCAGAAAGAAGGATTAGGCTGAATGCACTTGGTCTCCCTTCCCTCCTTCATCCCTACATCTCCAGGCAGAGGCCAAGAGAGAGAGAAAGAAAAAGAGCTCGAAGCAACAGAAGGCGCACCAAAGCGCAGAGCGCAAACAGCAGTCGCCTGTCCGCTCCATATCAATCCCACACGACATCTCCCAGGGCAGGAGGCCAAGGGCAGGAGGAGGAGGAAGAGGAAGAAGAGAGGCTTGCTGTTGGTGAAGCGAACGAGGAGGAGGCTGCTGGGTGACCTTGACAACGCAGCGGCAGAGCGTGGCAGGAGATTAGGCTGAATGCACTTGGTCGTCGCCTGTCCGCTCCATATCAATCCCACACGACATCTCCCAGGGCAGGAGGCCAAGGGCAGGAGGAGGAGGAAGAGGAAGAAGAGAGGCTTGCTGTTGGTGAAGCGAACGAGGAGGAGGCTGCTGGGTGACCTTGACAACGCAGCGGCAGAGCGTGGCAGAGATTAGGCTGAATGCACTTGGTCGTCGCCTGTCCGCTCCATATCAATCCCACACGACATCTCCCAGGGCAGGAGGCCAAGGGCAGGAGGAGGAGGAAGAGGAAGAAGAGAGGCTTGCTGTTGGTGAAGCGAACGAGGAGGAGGCTGCTGGGTGACCTTGACAACGCAGCGGCAGAGCGTGGCAGAGATTAGGCTGAATGCACTTGGTCGTCGCCTGTCCGCTCCATATCAATCCCACACGACATCTCC
>JASANA010006241.1:0-47366 GCA_030248095.1 Ptycholaimellus sp. GST1_10
GGGTCGAAAAGAGGGGCTGGGCGCTGACGGTTCGCCTTGCTCCCTCGCGCCAGCCCAATACGACGACCCAGGCCCCAGAGTGACGGGGCCTTTTGAGATTGGCCGGCGCTGGGGAACATGTGGCGTTGTGTGTCCAGAGCAGCTCAATCTTCGCTTGAGTGCCCAAACATCTCCTGCTTTCAGTGATGGGCAATCGTTAGCCTTTCTCATTAGGGCACTGTCTAGGAAAGGGGGGGGTCATATAGCAATCTCAGAGACAAACATACGGCCACTATCACAATATCTGATATCTGGTACCATCGGCAAGCCGAAAGTAAAGCTCTTTTCTCCCAAAAATCGACTGCCCCGAGTATAAAGCCAAGGAAATTTCCTACTACTAATGGAATCTGCTTGTGGGGCATTTGCATTTTGTTTTCGCGCGCAGTTCCAGGACTCTTTTCATGCGCGCTCAAACAAAATACAGATGACACAGCAGATTCCATTAGTAGTAGGAAATTTCCTTGGCTTTATACTCGGGGCAGTCGATTTTTGGGAGAAAAGAGCTTTACTTTCGGCTTGCCGATGGTACCAGATATTTCCTCAACTTTAAGCATACAAAAAATAAATTATGTCAATTTTTCCCTCATTTTTTATTGTTGTTTATATTTTATTTTAAATTATAATTATTAAATAAATAAAACGTAATTAACTAAAATTTAAAAAAAGAACGTTTGGAAAATAAAATAAGTGAATAATTTTGGGCACATTTCTTGGAGGAAAGAGCTCTACTTCTCAACATTAAATATACAAAATTTAAAATAAAAGGTTGAGTAGGATTCGAACCTGCTAGTTTCGGCTCACAATCCAATCGCTTACACCACTACACCACTGATGCATGTGACTCTGCGTAGTTTAACTGAAGTATTATCATCAAGTAAAGGGTTTGGGGGTGGGTCGATTGAATCGAATGAATACCTACTCTCGTTCATTAGCAGATGCGAAGCAGCAGCAGCAGCAGCAGCAGGGCAGCAGCAGCAGGGAAGGAGTTCGGATGGCACTTTGTTTTCATTTTTCTATACCAAATTGTGAACTTTTTGGCAGTTTCTCGCGACAGTAGACTAATTTGAGGATGCTCTTTCCAATGCAAAAAGAATCAGAGCTATTGAATTTTTCTGTGAGGAGCAGGAGCCTTATCAATTTCAAGATCTAGCATTAACCCCTAAAACATACACTTGGGTCGAAAAGAGGGCCTGGGCGCTGACACTTCGCTTTGCTCGTTCGCGCCAGGCCAATAATGGGATCATAATCTATTTTGGGGGTCCATTCATTGGGCTGGCGCGAGGGAGCATAGCGACCGTCAGCGCCCAGCCCCTCTTTTCGACCCAGGTGTACGTTTTCGGGGTTATTGCTAGATCTTAAAATTCATAAGACTCCTGCTCCTCACAGAAGAATCCAATCGTTCTGATTCTTTTTGCATTGGAAAGAGCAACATCGAATTGTCCAAAACTCGCGAGAAATTGCCCAAAACTTGCAGCAATCATTAGAAAATCACTCAAAACCAATTGTCCGAACTCCTTCTCCTTCTTCTTCTCCGCATCTATTCAATGGACGATAGTAGGTATTCAATCGGCCTGTACTTAAGGCATCAATTGGCAAGGTTCAATGGTAATTCTGTGCAATAAATATGGTCTAAGTCTACAAAGGAAGTTGTGCGGCTGTGTGGTTAAGTGGCTTGTCTATTTGACTCGATTCAGAGATGACCAGGTTCAATCCTTCTTTGATTCTTTTATTTTATTCTTTTATTTTTTTATCTTAAAAGTGGATTTTATACTATTTTATACTATATTAAAAGTGGGAGAAATATCTGGTACCATCGGCAGGCCAAATGTGGGCCTCTTTTCTCCAAAATTTGCATTTGTCTTGAGTAAAAAGTCAAGGAAATACTATTTCAACTAGTGGAATCTACTGCGTCATCTGCATTTTGTTTTTGGGCGCTTATGGAAAGAGACACTGAACTGCGCGCCAAAAACAAAATGCAACTGTCCAAGCAGATTCCACTAGTTGAAATAGTATTTCCTTGACTTTTTACTCGAGACAAATGCAAATTTTGGAGAAAAGAGACCCACATTTGGCCTGCCAATGGTACCAGATATAGTACTTTAAATGTTAATAAATAATTAATAAAAGTAATATGCACTTTTTCGAAAAAATTTCAAATTTCAAAGACCCAATTTTTATAGTTTTTTGGCCATAATTCTGGAAGAAATCTAAATGGCGCCGATACCACAAAAACGTCCCGAGCCACCACCCAGACGGACCTTCATGCAAAAAATCACCCAATTTCATTGAAAAACCTAGGAGTACGGGTGGCGGTACCACACACACACACACATATATATATATATAATATATATATATATATAAACTGGTACCATCGGCAAGCCAAATCTGGGTCTCTTTTCTCCAAATTTTGGAATTGCCTCGAGCAAAAAGTCAAGGAAATTTATCTACTACTTGTGGAATCTGCTGCTTGGACAGTTGCATTTTGTTTTTGGCGCGCAGTTCAGTGTCTCTTTCCATGCGCGCCCAAAAACAAAATGCAGATGACGCAGCAGATTCCACAAGTAGTAGATAAATTTCCTTGACTTTTTGCTCGAGGCAATTCCAAAATTTGGAGAAAAGAGACCCATATTTGGCTTGCCGATGGTACCAGTTATTTCTTCCACTTTTAATATAGTGTAAAATGTATAAATACAAATTTATATTATTTTATAACATATGAAAAAAAAAATAAACTCATTAAAAAATATAACAAACATAAAAGAATCGAAAATAAATTAAGATATTATTGGATAAAAAAATAAATAATAAATAAAAAACAAAATTATTTAAAAAATATAACAAAGAGAAAAGATTCGAAAATCAAAAATACAATAAAAATTTATTGGCAAACTAACATATTTTTATGAAATTTTCAGGATTTATACTTAGGGCAATCGATTTTGGGAAAACAGAGATCTAATTTTGACCTGCCGATGGTACCAGTTGTTTTCTCAATTTAAAATTTCCAAAATAAAATAATTGCCAAAGAAGGATTCGAACCTCCCAGATTCAACCAGCTGTTCATTCACTTAGACCACTACACCACTGGTGCATATGCGTTGTTGTTTAACTGAAGACTTATGAATAAAAGTAAATACATGAGGTCCAAGGACCCGGGGGGATGAGTGGGGGAAGAAATGAATACCTACTATCGTCCATTGAATAGATGCGGAGAAGAAGGAGAAGGAGAAGGAGGAGTTCGGACAAATGGTTTTTTACAAATTTTACTACAATTCTGCAACTTTTCAGCAATTTTTCGCTAGTTTTGGTCAATTTGATGATGCTCTTTCCAATGCAAAAAGAATTAGAAAGATTGAAGCTCCCTGTGACGAGCGAGAGCCTTATCAAAATAAAGATCTAGCAATAACCCTCAAAACGTACACCCAGGTCGAAAAGAGGGGCTGGGCGCTGACGGTTCGCTTAGCTCCCTCGCGCCAGCCCAATATATGCGGACAGACGGACGAAAAATGGGGTAACTGTATAAGCGGGCCTTGGCCGCCCACCGCTCCGTGCAGGGCGCCAGAGCTCGTCCGGCCTCCGGGCATGGGCGCTATGGCCCTTACGCTTCGCCTAGCACGCTTCCCCTATGCTTCGCATGCTAGGCTACGCTCCGAGGCCTCCGCACCCATGCCCTACGGCCTCCGGAGCTCTGACTGCCCTGCCCTCCGCGGCAGGCGGCCTGCGGCTGCGCAAAAAGAGCTAGAAAACAAGGGCCATCCCTGAGCGATAGTTAGCAATGATGACGCAGATAGTTTGCTCTTGACGTTGGCCGTGCTGAGCTGTCAGCGGTCAGCTGAGAAAAACACCATTACAGCATGGCTTAGAGGATAGCCCAAAGATAGATTTTCTATTAGGTGCGACGCACGACAAATTTGGACCTTTCTAAGGGCATGTTTCCAAGGACCTCCAGCTATTGGATGAAATATCTTTAACCCCTAAATGGAAAAGAGGGAGTGTATAAAAGGCCCTCGCACACAGTTCAGCTTGCCTGCAGCTCATAAGCCTGATGTAGAGCCAAAAGCTCGGTCTGTCTCGGGCAAAGCAGAGAGAGTGAAAGAATGTCAGGGGGTTGCGAGCTGGGCAACGACACGGCCCACCATACCCCCGACGAAGTGAGCAGTGGTCTTTGATGAGGGCAGGAGGGAGAGTGACTGGGTTGCCAGCTTTGGACTCCGTCTTTTCAGCGGCTGTACATAGGACTGGTGGTGGGCCACACGGCCTTGGGCCTCCTCCTCAACTCCCTCGTCCTCTACATCGCCGGCCGCCAGAAGGAGGGCGACTTTCACATTTTCATCATCGCCGCCGCCATGGCCGGCCTTTTTGCCTCCGTTGCTCGCTGTCTCCTTCTTTGAACCTTACTTCAACCATTTTAGCTCACTCAATTTTCAGTTTTCGTTCGCGTCAGCCTCTATTTATGGACGGATCTGGGAGTTTTCGAGCCCATTTGGTGCTCCATGGTGCTTGTGTTCTCCGTCTTCACACACCCTCTCATGTCCTACGTCATCCATCCCATCGTTTGCCCCATCCCTCCCCACAAAAGAGCGCAAAACTCCACCGCTAACTGACAGATTCTCCACCGCTATCTGTCCTTTCACCATGCGTATCTGAGCGAAATTCTGATGGGGACACTGGAGCGACGGTTCGCCATCGCTCTCATTCCGTTCATTCTCTGTTTCATCATTTCTGCTCCCAGCGCAATCTCCGCCGTGCCCATAGGTTGTTCATTTGCTCCCAGAAAGAGAGACAGTAGAAGGCAGAAAGAGAGGAATTGAAGGTGGTAGGACCGGTGGCGGCCTGTTCTGCATCTATGTGACTGCGAACGGAGCAGAGGGAGGCTGGGTGAATGTGTTGACAACGCTGCTCAACTACGCCAACTACGGCCTCTGCGCCTTCTACTCCATCCGTGTGGCCATGGTCGTCTGGGGCCGCAAGAACCTGGGCCAGAACAACGCCGAGACCATCGCGCGCTACAAGCAAGGCCGCTACGTCGTCCTTGGTTCCCATCCCCACTCCCTCCCCCTGCCTTGCGATGAGAGAGAGAATGATGCTAGGCTGCGCTCTGCAGCTGCTGCTGCCCTTCCTGCTCTACGTGCCGGGGCTCACCTACGTCACTCTCGGCTCTCCGCCGCACTGTATGTGGCCCGTCCTTCCAACTCACGTCCGCCTCCAGCCTCCCTGCTCACGGAGGGAGGCGGAGGCAATTGGAGTTGCAGTGGATCACGTTTGCGGAGACGTCCAGGCTGCTGCCCGTCGGGGTGGCGCTCCTCACGCTGGCCGTCTTCCGCCCCTACCGCAAGTATCTCCACCAAATCCTCGCCCACCACAACAGCGCCTCCGTCCAGCCGCTCTTCCACCACAATCATCCTCCTGCATGAGCTGTCAATCTGCCTCATTTTCTGCTTACTTTACCAACCCCTAACCATGCGAAAAAAATCAGCTAATTCGGTGGAGGTGGTTTTGCACATATTTGACCTTTAAGAGGCGCTTTTTGAGAGCAGTTAGAATTGGCCGGACATAAATTTTTTGACCCCCATTTTTTATGGCAGATTCAGAATCTCCATACATTTTTATGTATCTCCACCAATTTTGAGCAAAAAATATGCAGAAATGGGCTCAGAACAGCTTAAAATGTGAAGGGAGGTCGAAAATTTGCTGATTTTTGCGTTTCACAGAGTTGTGGTGATATAACTCTTTGTTTCTCCTCTCTGTTACATATTTCCACAGACATTATGGGTATCAATCGAATTCCTAGAATCATGGCAATGCTTCTGTCACAATAGTTTTGCCTGAAAACAGAAATTCGTTGCATAAAACGACTTTATATAGTCCCATTTCAAAAATTCACATTTTCCATTTTTATGAAAAATCTTCATTTTCTCTTAAAAAATGACAAACATGCACCCAAGCGACTATCATTTTTGAATTTTTCACAAAATTTTGGTCTAGAAACAACTGAGAAATATAGCAAAATGGGGTGGGCCACATGAGCTACAAGCACTTTTCTATGCACCAGTCCAGAATGTCCCTATGTTATAACATAGGGCACTTTGTCAATGGTAACATTTTTGCACTAAAAAACTTCCTGCTCTTCTGCACTTGAATATTTCCCGATTTCCTTTTGTGGGCTTCTTTATGAAAACCTTATGCAAGTATATACTAAGAAAAAACAATGGATTTTACTTGGCAATTTTGAAAAAAAGGTCAATAGAATGAGGTCAGGTCAAGAATTGGCCCTATGCTATAACATGGGGCGAAATTGACCAAAAAAATTTTGGTCTTGAATTTTGATTCCAATTGTGGTGTAATACAGCAGGAACTTAGCCAGATTCTCTTTCATCGTCACCAGAAGGGAAGGGACGCAGAGCGGAAACAGGTTAGGGCATCTCGGGGAAAATATACAGACTGATCCCGGCCTCCCTTCCGCCCGCCTCATCGACATAGGCCGACGAAACTGGCTTGGGAAACGTCACAGCGCACCCGCGGGGCGGCCAGGAAAGGGCAGTAGTGATCACACCATTGGCTAGGCAGGCAGAGGAACGGGGCCTCAGATCTAAGCTACAAGCAGAGTACTACTACGGGGGACATGAAGAAAATCATCGTTCGGCGAGTCGGAGTAGGGATAATGCCAGGTCCGGAGAGGTGAGTTGAGCAAGGACAGCAGTTGCATTCTTGCAGTTAGGAAAGAGGATGACGTCCCAAGGCGAGAGTGAAGGAGCGGAATGATGGTTGAGAGTGGTGGTGGTGAAGGGTCAGTTCTGTAGGTAGAGGGAGAGGCGGGCTCCGTCTGGTCTGTTGAACACCAATCGCTCCCGATGCATCGAATAGCGGTTTCGACCATTGAAGCAGCACTCCAATATCTTATGTTCCTCGATCGCGACGTTCATGCCACGGGGTTGCAGGACGTAGGTCCAGATCTGGAATCTGAAGTGGTGCAGGCGGATGCCACGGCAGTTGTCTATCTTGATGACAAAGTCCCTTCGCGCTGCCTTCTCCGGTTCTTCCGGCGCTGTAGATGAGGATAAGTTACCTCCTCGACTCTGTCCATCAGCCTGGCCGGCGGTGGCTCGTGAACTCAATTGGCCACTGGAGTTCCCACTAGATGCTGGCGGATGGACCCCCGTCGCCTGGGAACCGGACTGTCCAGCTCCCCGTTCTCTCTTCCGTCTCTCTTCCACCCACACTGGCCCCATCCTTGCATCTTCTTCTAGCCAATCGAGCACTCGCTGATAGACTGCCTCCCAAGTGGGATTGACTCCATCCAATTCCAGCATCCACGGTGGACGTGGAAGGCTCAGAATCCCGTGCGCTAGTTGGTCCAACCAGGGAGAACTGGCATAGTGGTCCTTGAGTCGGACGGTGGGCAGTGAGCCGGTGAGGTCGCCAATCGCTACCCAGAACTCACCGGGAGAGAAAGAGGTGCCCATATGGCAACAGGAAGAGAGTTGCACTTCCGTCAATCTGTTGCGGCGGGGTTTGAGGAAGTTGAAGACCATGTGTTTGGGGACATCCTTGAAGTTACAGAAGTCGAGGACGATCGCTTTGTTGTCCAAGCACATCCTCTTGAAGATCAGCAGCATCGTCATCAAACCCTTGCCGCTCAGACTCTGCAGCACCAGTTTGTCCGTGGAGATGTGTCGGAAGTAGTTCGCAAGATGTGGCATCTCCTCATTCGTCATCCGATCCACAAGTTTGAGTGTGGTGCCAACGGTGCTCCTTGTCAGACTCGCTCTGTTCTGTTTCTTGATTCATCTTATTCCGTTCGGTTGTGGGTCGAGGCGAAGTGACTTGAAGGGTGGTTCTTCGTCATCTGCGTCCCCCGGAATGGCCTCATCAGTGAATTTCTCCAGCTTTATCTCTAGCCCGTTCTGTGCCGTCACCATCAGTGAACGGAAGTGGACCTTGGGCAGGGCCTCCCCAGGCGCTTGATCCACCAATCGATGCCATTTGCTGCACACTAGACGAGCCCCGGCGAAACTGTGTCCATCGAGACGTTGTAGGATCAGTTCCAGGATTTTGTTGGGCAGTTCTTCGAGTGATGGTGACATTGTGATCGGCGCTGGCATCGACGGCTGGTCTTGTTCCTTCTGTTCCGTCTGGGTTCCAGACAAGGAGAGAAGGGCTGTTACGGCGTCGGCCTCCTCTGCTGTTCCCGCCATAACCAGGAGCTGTCTCCGGTTGAAACGAAGCTTCCGGTAATGACGTTGGAGTAGTGGTCAGTGGCGGTCGGCTAGAGGAAGTCTTCCCAGCTGGTTCTCGAGCAGAATGATGGCCAACACCACATGTGCCAGGTTTGTGTAGTCCTTGGGCTGGAAGCTCGACACCTCCATCCAAAGTGGCTCGTCGGCGTCGTCTCTTCCCATGAGATCGTCCTTGGTGGTGGCCAGCGATCCGAGGTCCTTCGTTGCTCTTGGGCCTACCTTGGCAACCTCGAGGAGCATGCTAGCCTCGCGATAGATGACGTCGCACAATTCCAGGAACTTCGTGAGTTCCTTGCTCTTGTCGTTTGTCATTTGCATGGCTGATGTTATGGTGGGAAGGGTTCTCGTGGTCTCTGCGTGATGCATTGATGTCGTAGTCTCCGATGATTACAGCGGAAGGTCGTGATCCACAGGCTCTCAAGGTTGAGGTCCTCACCCCTCCCCTTTCCATCGTGACGTCTTCTGGATCTTCGGCACAAAGGCTGCCCGTCTTCCAGCTAAGGGTGGCTTCCTACTCGCTAGGAGCTTCTTCCCTCTACGTGTTCCTCTCTCGTACTCTGGGTTTCCCCTCGCTGTGATGAGAAGCAGGGCCGGTTGTAGTCCAGTCTGTCTCATTTGACTGGAAGGCGTCCGCTGCATCCACGATGGCGTCTGGTCGCGAAACAGCGGGTCCTTTGGGTGATGGAGCTCTGGTTCCTCCATCTCGCTTTGAAAAGTGGAGTATCGTCAGTTCGCCCTCTCCTCCTCCTTGTTCTTTCGGAGAAGCTGTTCTTTGCGCTTCCTTGGTGGAGGCCACGCGTCTTAGAGGACCGGGAGTGATGGTGATTCGGACGCCATAGACGACCTGGCGTCGAGATAGAACCACGTGACGTAGATGGCCCGGCGACACTGGTGACTAGGCATCAAAGAGGTCCTGACGGCCGGGGCACTGTAGCTGTCCAAACATCTGGGTCGTAGGTGTTCCGACGATGCAGTATGATCCTGTGTCATCTCGGGTCAAGAGATACAACCCAGATCGTGATGTGGCTGGGGCTGTGATGCACAATGTTGGCAATGGAATCTGTCGATGTCCAAGCCGACCTTAGTGGACAGCGGCCAGGTTCTCTTGGCAGGGTCCACGGCCGATCCCTTGCTGAGGGAAAGGTGTGTAGCATCTGAGGAGCTATCATGGCCTCCGTCAGAAGGTGGTGGTTTTGAAGAGGCCGAGCTGCACGTCGCTGTTCTTGTCCTGGAATGGAAGGCCGAGCGGCAGTTATGGGCAACAGAGTTACGGGGTGCGTCGGTGGCCGAGATGTAGCGATAGTTACGGTGGGCTCCTTCCAGGATGTCTAGCTTGCCATGATCAAGGAGGTTTGTCTTGTGCAATGGTCCTGCCTTGAGGCTGTTTATAAGGTGGCTGGGTAGATGTTCTGCGGTAGTGCGGAGCGAAGCATATCCAGGATTCCTGGCTCCACGCTGTTTGTATGACCGCGGTCTTCGACGCTGATGAATGGCAAAGTGGGTTTTCATCGTCGGATGGACGGGTACCCTATATCCTCCCGCCGGCAAGGTGGCATGGCTTCCAGAGGGCACCGAACTGGGTAGCGAGGCTGTTCGAAGTCTTCTTGAGGCCACCAGTGCTGTGTCTACAACTTCTGGAAGTCCTAGCGTCCATCCCGCGCTATAGGGATTTGCGGTGTCCAGCGGCTGTCCAGGGGACCGATGTTGTCGTGGGATGGGAGTTGGAGTTGTGCAGGTTAGAGGCATAGCCGTCCACAGAAGCCAAGGAAGCTACATCAACATCCGTGGCCAGAGTAGAAGGACGACCAGGTTGAGCTCCCGCTTGGCTCCTAGGGGGTGAGCTCGAAGGTTGGTAGTCAGCGAGTGAGAGACTGCAGGGATGAGGTCGAGAGCCCGTCACACCATCAATCTTGTGAGCCTCGGAGCCCTAGGACGGAGCAGAAGGTGAGTTGTCATGACTGGTGTTATCCCGATAGTCCTATCTGCTCTGATGTTCGTTGAACATGTCACAGTAGCATCTGTCTAGCAACCTGCAGCCGTGTGATGTCCTTGTTTCCGGTGGCCCAGACTGTGCGTAGGCATTGTTCAGTGAGTCCTCGGGTCGAGAGCTGCCGTCTCAGTTCCCAGCATCCACCATCCGTATCCATGATGATGCGGAGTTGGTGACTGATCGAAGAGTTGGAGGCTGTTCTCCACGGAACGGGAATCAGAAGAGTGGCACTGAGGACGTGTACGCTGGTGGGTGGATGCGTCTCTTCTGTCTTCCCACTAGCTCGATGAGATGTCTATGCGACGCTAAGAGCTTGTGAGTCTCTGGAGGCCCAGCCTAGCCCTATAGTCGCTGAGGCATCTGCTAGCGGAATAGATGATCAGCACTCATCTATGGCCCCCCGTTCAGGTTCCAGATGACGCTTCTCGGTGGATGGAAGTCCCGTACAGTGGGGTTGGTTGACGAGGGCTGTGCTGACCAGCTTCAGGATGAGAGGAAGCTGCACTCAGAAGACTTCATCCCGCCAAGTCGCTGGTCGACATGGCATCCACTCTCAGTCTCCGCATCCCGGACGAGGTGGAGGAGGGAATAGGTCCCGGGCGGAATGTCTTCTTCCCGGAATGTGGGCCAGAAAAGTGACCATGAGGACGTGGACGGCCACCTCTCGCAGTTCTCCCTCCTACCTCGCTGAATTGTCGGGTTGAAGGTGAGAACTAGTGAAGTCATCTAAGACTCAGTCTAGTTCCTCCTCCATGGGGCCTCTGTCAGGGGGTTCCTGGCGGATGCAGGTCCCGTGCCGTTTTCGTTGGTCGGTGAGGACTGTCAAAGACGACTCTTTGAGGATGAACGGTAGTTGCACTCAGATGACTTCTTCCTATTCTCAGGGTCATCTGGTGTGAAACCTGGATCGCTAACAATAATGATCGGAAGTCTTCCTCCTCGCTCGCTGAGACGTCTGTATGAGGGTGAGAACTAGTGAGGGCCTTGAGGCTCAGACTAGTTCCTTAGCCATGGAAACGTCTGTCAGTAGAGCAGACGACCGGCATCCCTCCATGCTCTCCGCTCCTTTCCAGATGCCAGTCCTCAGTGTGGGAAGTTCCAGTGCAGCTTGGTTGATCCAGGAGGATTGTCGATGACGACCCTGACGGAAGTTGCACTCAGCCGACTTCTTGGTTGTTCGAAGTGACATCTGGTTTCAGTCGCCTCCTGTCAGTCTCCCGTAATAGGTTGGAGACATGAGAATTCGGTGCGACTGTCGAAGAGCCCCGATGGTCTCCATTCTTATACAGGATGCCTGGGCAACTGACGGCAGTGGACGGAAGCCTGGAACGCTTCCAGTGGTGTCAGGAAGCCCTGGCGTTCTCCAGTAGTAGGTTGGAGGCGTAAGAAGTCGGTGTAGCCAGTGTAGGGCTCGGACAGTCTCCAGTCTTGTGCCAGAGGCCGGCACAGTTGACTGTAGCAGATGGAAGTCTGGAGCCATTCCGGTGGCAATAGGAGGCTTGCCTCCTCTGACTTCAGTTGAGAAGTGCGGGCCTTCAGCAGTGTCCTGCGGAGGACCTCGGCCCCTCATTGCCCATGAGTAGAGGTCTCCGTCACCGGCTATGGCGGTAGGAGTCCTGAGTGGCTGATAGCAGCTGAATAGGAGCTGGGTAGTAGCTGGTACGTCTTCCACCCGTGGTAGCTGATCTCAGCTCAATCAGTCCATGAGGGCATCAAGGGAGACCCTGGTCACCAGTGGCCGTGAGTAGAAGGCCTTGGCCACCAGCTGTAGCGGGCCGGTCCTGAGCAGCTGGCCGTGGCTGGAAAAGGCATGGGTGCTTTCCAGCCGAAGCATATAATCTCCATGGCCTCCGGTGTTATGTTGAGAGCTTGAGACGTTGGCAACAGCAAGCAGAAGACCCGTCGGCCTCCAGTAGCGTGCTGGAGGCTTAAGAGTCCGGTGGTGACTGACGGAAAGGTCTGACCGTCTCCCGTGGCAGTGGGTCTTCCTGTGCTCACCTATCGGGTTGAGATGCTGTTGCACAGCACTGGCATCTCTCTGGCGTAGAAGATGTCTACTGTTGTATTCAATCAGTAGCCACCTGTCGGGCTGTCATCGGTCGCGTCGTTGAGAAAGTGTTGGCCGAAATTGAGCTGATAGAAAGAGCTCTGTTCTGACCAGATGCGACAGGTGTAGGGCAGGAAGTGTAGGGACGGAGAGTAGAGCAGGAGCTATAGCTGTGTCTTCTGCCATCTAGGACGTTGTCCATCTTCCTTACGTCCACTGACAGTAGCGCAGCTTGGCTTCTCGGTTCTTGTTCTGGGTACTCTTCCTCTGTTTCCCGTTTCCCTTTTTAGGTACTCGTTTCGGGTACTCTTCCCTCCCGATGGCTGAGGGGATGGAGTCTAAGTCCTGTTGCGCCAAAGGATGCATAACTTGGCGCAATAGTAGATGGCCAAGTGATGCTAGAAATCCCTGTCAGCTGGGGCTGAACATGGTGCAGTGCAGGAGGCTTGGGCCTTGTCCAGGAGTCATGGAAGGAAGACAGCATGAACTGGTGCCACGGCCTTGTCACTTCGGCTGATTATGAATGGAGCGGCAATGAGTGGAAGAGGCAAGCTCCGGTTGCCGATGTAAGGCTTGAAACTCAGCACTGGCTTTCAACTCTCTGCTGCTGTGAGGAGCCAAGGAAGTGAGCAGTAATGGTCTGCATGCCATCTGAGATGCACTCCGGTGGTGGTGAGCTGGGATGGGCCACTCAGTTTGTTGCTGTCCCAGTAGAAGCTGTAGGCCAAGCCGTCCAGGTTCCCGCAGATCCAGTCCAAGGCTGACATCATACTGAGAAAAGCATGATGCGGGCCGCAGAATTGTTAGCGCCTGTGTCGGGACAAGGCATCCTTGCTGGGGTGGAACTGCTGGCCACGTGGCTTGACTTTGGACTATCAGCCGTGTAAGATGATGGTGAGGCTGGACTCGAACCACTTCATGCCGGTGAAGATGTCCGGCAAGAAGCTGAGTTGCAGTAGGCAGAGTGGAGCTCTAGAGATCAGCACTCGGCGACTGTGGGCAGGGGTAGAAAGGCAGGGGATGGGTGAAGCGCTGTGCTTGGGCTGGACGGCGCCGGCGGTCCTGCCGATGAAGGCAGGCCAGAAGCACCCACACTCCGCTGCTAACGCCATGTAGCCCCTCTTGTTTACCCTCGCCATACAGCAATCGGTGAAGATGTGCTCCTCTAGCCGTCGTTGAAGCCGGGTAGGCTCTCCTAGTCTTCGATGGATGGACTAGACCAATGACCTTCGATCGACTGTGCGCATCGAAGACGGGACTGAGAATCACGGCTCCAATTCTCCCCTTCGTTCTGGAGGCTCACTTGGGCTCAGTGCCTTCGATGAGTGGGCTAGAGAGAGTCCTCAGTGAATAGTGAGTATGGGCAGACTCGCGCCTCCATTCTGACTGTTCCCTTGTGTCCTTGAATGTCAGTCGGACACTCTCCCTCCTCCTTGTTTACGTCTCAGGCTGTTGGGATGCGTTGCTCTCTTGAGCGATTCCTTCGATTCCAGTTCTTCCCCCTGGTGCGTCAGTGAGTTGCTCCTTTTGAGCTGTGTTTCTCCTCTTGCTCTGATGTTTCTCTCTGATGGCTGACTCTCAAGGGGAAGGGCGGACAGGCAGGAAGGGCTGTAAAGCACGCATCGCAGCAGGAGCAACAGGAAAGCAAGGAAGGGCGATGGGGTGGGCACAGAGAAACAGTCGCAGAAGTCCGCGGTGGGCTTCTTCGTCACCACTGGCGATGGGCGACGTTCTTGGCTCTCTGCCACCGTCCATTGTTCTCCTCCTTCCTTGCGCTGTTTCTCCCCGTGGCTCGCGACGGAGGCGAACGGGAGCGTGAGCAGGAGCGGGATCGGGAGTGGGAGCAGGAGCGGACCGATGAGGAAGATGCCCCCAGAGCATCCAGTCGCCATGCTCGCTCGGAGTTCCCTCCGGTCAGGATGGCTTTGCCGGCCTCAGGCAGTTCATCGACAGCGTCTGGAGATCTCCTGCATATCTGATTGCAGCAGACGCATGCGGCGGAGTCCGTCGAAGGCAGCTTGGAGGTTCTCGGCCTGCTTCCGGTTGATGACGAAGCCATCCCCCTTGATCTTGCTTAGTTGCTGTTGGAGGGACCGCTTCTCGCATTCAAGCTTGTCCTGGGCAGCTTGAGCCTGGCCTCGCTCCTGGATGGCCTGCTCCTTCTCGGCCTCGGCGTTGGCCAGCTGCTTCCGGAACTCCTCGTGGCCCTTCTCCAGCGTCTTCACCTTCGCCTCCAACCCCAAGCACTTTCTTTCCAAGGAAAGTGCTTTCTGTGCTTGGAGGGATTCAAGGTGAGATCCGATGACGGCACCCTTCTGTCGCTGAACTTGTTGCTCCAGCTCCAGTATGCGGCTGTCCTTGAAGTGGAGTTGCTGGAGGTGATTGGCGCATTGTCGCTCCAGATTGGCGATCAGCCTGGAGCCGGTGTCCAAGTAGGCTTGTGAGCTCCGGTATCCCGGGTCCACCTCTCTCCTCCTCTTCTCGATACTCCCTGGGGCTGAAGCTTCAGGGAAAGGAAGAGGAGCAACTACGGCTCTAGGCGCCACCGGCACTGATGATGGTGATGGCGAGGCCGCTTCTCTCCTCCTCCCCTCGAGACTCTCGGAAGACGGAGCTCCCTGAAGAGGGAGTGGAGCGAAGGTGACCTGGTGCGTTGTCGGGGCCGACGGTGGTGATGCCAGGGCCGTCCTTCTCTTCCTCATCTCTAGTCGCTCGGAGGATGGAGCTTCCTGAAGAGGAAGTGGGGCGAAAGTGGCCCTGGTGGCAGACGGAGCTGGGGATGAGGCCGTAGATGATGACTACGTCTGCACTGGAGACAAAGCAGCCGGTGATGGCCTGGTCTCAGGTGTGTTGCAGGAGGCGCTAGCTTCTGTTCCCGCTGAAGACGGGGCTTCTGGGACTCCCTCGGGCAGCAGGTAGGCTGGTGATAGAGGGATGAGTGTGGAAAGGACCTGAAGCTCCGCCTCCGCCTTGGTTGGTGATGAGGAGTCAGGTTCTCGTCTTGGCGACCGTCGGCGGTGGCTGGGAGATCGCCGGTCGCGTCGATGAGACTTCTGGCTCCTCTCCTTGGAGTCCTTGCCTCTTTCGATGAAGGCCAGGAGCTCTTCCCCTTCATCAAAGGCTTGGGAGTGCTCCTGTCCATCCGAGTTCGGTGGCTTGTCGGAGAAGCAAGTTTGCTTCCTTCCCGGCTCCGACTTGGAGCTGGCTCCTCCTTCCTGCTCTTCCTCGCCTACCTCCTCTCCTTCCTCTCCCTCCTCCTCTTGGTGCGGCGTGGTGTCTATCTCGTCTCCCTGGGAAGAGTGTAGGTTGAGGGAGGGGTGTGGAGGGGCGTGGGAGCTAGCGACTGTCGGCTGTGGGAGATTGTCGGTGGTCTCGGAGAGAAATGTGCCAGGGGCCGATGAAGGGGACTGGAGGCTGTCGACGATGGGCTGCTAGAGCGTGGAGGCCAACGGCGACAGCAGTGAAGAGTCGCTGGGGAATTGGAGCTGGGGCTCAGAACTTGGCTCAGCCAGGCGTCTGAGGGTGAGTGGGAAGTGAGGGGCATTGAGGGGGGGACTTGGCCAAGGGACTGACTGAGGCTGGAGGAGTAGCTGGCTGAGGCTGGGTACCTCCGATCCTCCCCCCACAGCGGGGGCGGGGCCATAGTGGTTGGAAGGTGGTGATGGTGTAGAGAAGCAGGGGAAGAATTTCCAAGCTCCTGTGTGCAGAGGCCAAAGCAGGCTTGGCAGAGGCCTGTCTCTCTGGAGTGCTGGCGGAAAAACTTCGGCTTCATTTATCACCATTAGGTGTCGAAAGGAGCTCCCTGTGCGCGCTCGGCCAGTGCGTGTGGAAGAAGGGTGTGTAAAGTTGATGGAGGGGGCTGTTAGTTGGAGAAAGGGGGATTGTTAACGATCCTGGCTCTGAGGCGTTGGGGCGATTAGAGCTGACAAATGAGTGTCAGTGTTTGGAAGCCGCTTTTTGCGAGGGGGCAAAAAGGTGGGGGGGGGGCGGTGGCAGGGTGGAGTCATCCGTCGCCCGCACTTGCTATCCCTTAGAGGCCGCTTTTTCTGGAGAGAGGCGCAGGGAGAAGGGTGTGGTTGTAAGGAGGCCCATTAATCTCCCATTGTTTGCGCTCTCTGGGGGCCGCTTTTTCAGAGCTTGCACCAAA
Source organism: Ptycholaimellus sp. GST1_10 (assembly GCA_030248095.1). Classification (NCBI taxonomy): domain Eukaryota; kingdom Metazoa; phylum Nematoda; class Chromadorea; order Chromadorida; family Chromadoridae; genus Ptycholaimellus; species Ptycholaimellus sp. GST1_10. The sequence goes on from JASANA010006241.1 coordinate 16,464, forward strand.
AAACGTAGGCCCGCGGAGGGGGGAGTGGAGGGGGGAGCAATTAGTCCGCCCTCTCTTCTTGCCACCCTTCTTGTGAAGACTGGGGGAGCAGGTTCTTGCTGGCCTGAGTGGGGGTGTTTTGCAGGGGAGGTGTGTGTGTGTGGCGCGCTGGGGGTGGAGTGTGCAGTGAAGGGGTGCCTGCTGGGGGCTGTTTTTCGCCTGGTGACAAATAGTAGGCGGAGGCTTGTGTAGGCGGCAAATTGGCGCGGTGGTTTTAGCCAATTCTTGCTAACTGAAGTTTGCCGCCGTGCACTCCACGAACTATTTGAAACAGTCGCAATGCAGTACTCCAAAGGCTCTCGATGAGCTTCTGTTCTTGAGGCAGTGTTGTCGGTTTTCGTAGCGGATGATTTCTCGTCCACTCTACTCGAATCAGCTGCGAGTTTGGCTGCTAAGCGGATTCGTAGTAGGCCGCACTGCCGTAATCAGCCACTTGTCTGGCTGCGAAGCGGATTCATAGTAGTCTGCGCTCATCGAGGTCAGCCGCCATTAGCTGCGAGGTGGACTCGGAGTAGTCCGCGCTCGATGAAATCAGCCGCCTAGTCAGCTGCTAAGCAGACTCCCCATAGTCTGCACTCGTCCAGTCAGCCGCCAGTTCGGCTGCAAGGCGGGCTCCTAATGGCCCGCACTGACGAGATCAGCCGCATAGTCGGCTGCTAAGCAGACTCCTAGTAGTCTGCGCTCGTCCAGTCAGCCGCCAGTTCGGCTGCAAGGCGGGCTCCTACTGGCCCGCACTGACGAGATCAGCCGCGTAGTCGGCTGCTAAACAGACTCCTAGTAGTCTGCGCTCGTCCAGTCAGCCGCCAGTTCGGCTGCAAGGCGGGCTCCTACTGGCCCGCACTGACGAGATCAGCCGCGTAGTCGGCTGCTAAGCAGACTCCTAGTAGTCTGCGCTCGTCCAGTCAGCCGCCAGTTCGGCTGCAAGGCGGGCTCCTACTGGCCCGCACTGACGAGATCAGCCACCAATTTGGCTGCTAAGCAGACTCCTCGTAGTCTGCACTTGTCGAATCATCCCCTGGCGGAGTTCGACGGAGGCTGAGGATTTTATGTTCCGTACTCCTTCCCGCGTTGATACCAGCTGCCTGGTAGGCTGGGCGCTGTCATTTGCCTCCTAGTAGGCCTGCGCGGTCGCGAATTCTGTGCTCGTCAGCTCAGAGTCCCGTAAGACAAATTCGCTCTCCTCTGCATCCTCCTCCCATCCGTCGATGGCGCGAGGTGGCACAGGCGTTTTAGGCCTTGCAGAGTAACATGGTGGGCCTACTGCCCGAAGTGAGTAAGAACGAGGGTGCTTTGCCAGCTCCCTCACGTGGCAGCCGCTCCCATGTCGGCCGCCCCCTGCCTTGAAACCTGCTTCTCTCCCGCTTCCTCAGCAATGCGGGAGAGGGTGGGCAGGGCATGCCCTTGCAGTCGTTCCGCCTCCCCCCCATAAGGGCGACGGATTGAGTAGCAAGAGGCCGAGTAGTTGTTGCCCGCTGGCTCCTAATAGCTCTTAGACGGGGCTTTCCGCTGGCATCTGAGTTCACGGTTCAATCCGCAGTCGGAGTCCACAGAGGAAGGCTGCTGTGAAAGAAATGCAAAGTGCAGATGCGGCGTCGTGGTCATCCTCAAGTCTGCAGTCGGAGTCCACAGAGGAAGGCTGCTAGAGATGAGGGGGGTTGACCCTTGAAGGTTGAGTCACGCTGTTTGCCAATTCCCACCCGCAGTCGGAGTCCACAGAGGAAGGCTGCTGAGGGGGAACTGCAGGGACAGATTGACTTGAGTGAGTTACTGCTGTTTGGCACTTTCCGTCCGCAGTCGGAGTCCACAGAGGAAGGCTGCTGGAGCGGGAGTGCAGGGACAGTCTGAACTCCTAGTGGCCGTAGGCCTATGCCTGCCAGTTCAGGCCGTCGTTGAGTGGCCAGCGGCCAGTGCCTGCCAATTCAGGCCATCGTCGAGTGGCCGGAGGCCAGTGCCTGCCAGTTCAGGCCGTCGTTGAGTGGCCAGCGGCCAGTGCCTGCCAATTCAGGCCGTCGTCGAGTGGCCGGAGGCCAGTGCCTGCCAGTTCAGGCCGTCGTTGAGTGGCCAGCGGCCAGTGCCTGCCAATTCAGGCCGTCCTTGAGTGGCCGGAGGCCAGTGCCTGTTCATGTCGCAGTTGAGAGCGGTCCAGATGCCGCCAAGCTTAATGAACAAGGCCAAGTAGGAGTTGGCCGGAGGCCCATGCCAGACGCATTTCAGTAGCTAAAAGCTGGGAGGAAATGTGTTGGCCGTTGAAATCATTGACGCATCATTCTGGGCAATCGGTTGATTGGTGGTAAATGAGTGGCGGTCAATGGGCATCTTGTGGAGGGCGGAGGCCTGGAAGCCGGAGCCGAAGCCGTAGGCGGAGGCCTTGAAGCCGCAGTCCTTGCAGATTTGCACCGTTTAGAAGGCCGGCAAATCTTAGTTAGACGCCGTAGAACCAAAGCTTTTTACTTCTTCTTTTATCCGCCTTTAGGATAATAGAAGCGTAGAATTTCCGCCGAATATTTCATTAAAGTTAAACTTTAATGTTCCCGTTCGGCGTTAACTTGAAAGGCAGGGCTGATTAGCTCCGCTGACTGGGGCTGGGCGGAGGAGTTCTCGCCCTGCTTTCAGGCCAAAGACGGCAAAGTCTTTGAGGGCGCTTTTCGATGCCGCTCCATCCAAGGCCTCTAAGGAGGAGGCAGAAGGGTAGGATGAAGGTGCGCAATTGGACTGTTCATCTATTCGCTGCCAAGGTAGAGCTGGTTGAGGTTGTACTTGTTGCAGACGCGCTAGAAGTTCCAGGCATTCAGCTCGGCGACCTTGGCTAAGTCGATTTGGAACAGTGTTTGTTGGTCGCAGGTGTAGGAGTGGAGGTGACGGGAGGCTTAGTAGGTCCGTCGACGTCCATCTGTACGCTGGCCAAGCGGCGTTTGCCGGAGCAACTGAGGCGTTTCTCTTGCTCTGCAAAGGGATGCTTGGAGGTATAGATGGGCAGGGTGATAGGGTGTAGGAGAATGTCGGCGTCCGTCTGTGCGCTGTCCCAGAGGCGCTGGCTGGAGAGGCTCTGCGTCTCGGAGATGCCCAGCTAGGCGTGCTTGGCTAAGCGAAGTGCATTCGAGGCCAATCTTGACTGGTCCAGGTTGGGAGGCTGGGGCAGAGAGGAGGTGCTGCGAAGACTTGCAAATGCCGGTGTTGCGAAATGCGATGATCTCGAAGCGGCGATAGAAGAAGCTAGTCTTCGGCTCCCCTCCAGATAAGGATTGAAGAAGGGGATTTGAGCTGCAGGGGTTGTTGGCGTTCTTCTCTGCGCTGTTCAAGTGGCGCCAGGCGAATCTGGAGTACTTGACGAAGCGCAGCTCTTATTAGGCTGTGTTTGATTGGCCTCTCATTGCTGGGGGCTTAAGATGGAAGGAGGTGGATTGAAGGTCAGCTGATATGCCGGCACTGTGATAGACGAACGTCTTGAAGCGGCAGTGGTAGAAGCTGGACTTCGCCTTCCATCTAGATGAGGATTGGAGGGGGAGGTTTGAGGTGTCATTGGTGATGACGTTGATGGCGGCGATGCGAGCGCTGGTCTTCCATCCAATGATCAGCTCGACCTTGGCCAGTTCGTCCAGGTTCCTGTCCAGGGTACTCTTCCTTCTCGGCCAGCGGCGGAAAAGTGAGTGGGCAAGGTGATTTGTGCACCGTGAACGGAGTGCTGGAGGCCCAGGCCAATTAGAGGCAGAAGAGGGGACGCATTTGCCGTTGATGCGAAAGGTGGAGCATTAAGCAGGGCGAGCTTAAACGCCTATCGCAATTGAGGATGGAGGGGGGTAGAGAGATGTAAGGGACGCGGACGTTGTTGATGGCGGCCATGTAGAAGAAGCAGGGCACGGGCTTCTTGTTGAGGCTGGGCCGCTTGGAGGATTGCGGAGAGCCTTTGTAGGAGGCTCTTGGAGGCATCGAAGACAGGCCGATGGCCGTCAATTGCAGAAAGTATGACTTTCTGTTCGCTTCTTGCGACGTTGAGTTGAGGCCGTTCTGAGAGGTGCGCTGAAGTTACGCAGCTCGGGATGACAGTCGTCTCAACTTGCCGTAGCTCGGGATGACACTGAGCAAATTGTCTCCACTGCCACTGCGGAGAGAATGGCGCAGCTCGGGATGACAGGAGGCGATTTGCTCGGGTTGACAGTGTCATGAATCGATTCAGCTCGGGATGACGCGGAGCAAATTGTAGCTGTGGAGCTGCGACGAATTGAACGCAGCTCGGGATGACAGAGCCAATTTGCTCGGGTTTACAGCGGCGAAGATAGACGCAGCTCGGGATGACATGGGCTGGTCTCTCTCTCTGTTTTGGCTGCGATGATTTTCCGCAGCTCGGGTTGATGCTGAGCAAATAGTCATTGTGAGAGATGCGAAGAGATGACGCAGCTCGGGATGACAATGTCGAATTTGCTTGGGTTGACAGAGGTAGAAATCGACGCTGCTTGGGATGACACTGGCCAATTGCTCTGGTAGCTGCAGTGAAGGAATTGAACGCAGCTCGGGATGACAGTGAGCAATTGCAGATACCGGGCCAGCGTGGTTTCTTCAGTTCTTCGCCATACTGAGCTGAAGTCCCAGGAAGCTGCTCTCAGGAGGCCAGCCCAAGGAAGGCTTTCGTGGCCAGCCAGAGAGTAGGCGGAGTCGAGGCGGAAGAGCGCGGCCGCGCTTCCAGAACGCCGCTCCAAAATAGGCCTTTTGAGTTACGCAAACTTTGTTTAGCGTCTCCTTTGCCCATTTTGGACTTGTCGAAAGAAGCGTAGATAGAGTTTGCATATCTTCGCAGATAGTGCAAAGTCTAGGAGGCGGCGATGGGATCGAAGTTGGCCCATTCGCCAGCGTACTGGCAGAAGCCAGTCAGGAAGCCGTCCATGTTCCCGTCGGCCTTGTACACCACCGACCTCTTACTGCTGGGCAGAGTAAGGGGAAGGGTACAGGGCAGGAGACCTTAAAAGGTCTGCGGAGGACGTCTTCCAGGAGGCAAACTGCATGATGGCAGACGTGGTCATGAAGTTGCAGAAGCGGTTGTGGAAGCCGCCCAGGTTTCCGTAGGCCTTGTACACCGCCAACCTCTGGGGACGCAGGAAGGAGGAGGGCGGGGTTTGAGGCCTTCTTGAGGAACTGGGTGAAGGCGTCTTCCAATGGGCAGAGCTGCATGGCGGTGAAGGTGTCCATGTAGTTGCCGAGGTTGAAGAAGGCGGATACGCTGGACTTGCATGGCTTGCTGTTGGAGTAGAGGATGGGCCACAAGCCATAGTCGGCATTGATCGGAACGGAGTCCTGGAGTAGTTCAGTGTGGCTGCTGTTGGGCTGGAAGTGGCAGAGGCCACAGTCGAAGCCATCCAGCATGCCGCACTGAGTGCAGTCCTTAGAGATCTGGACGCAGTTGTGGTGCTCCAGGAAGCCATAGCGAAAGCGGCGGACTTTGTCCAGAATCGACGCTATCTTCAACGGCGGGCAGAAGGAGGGGGAGGAGGCGGGTTATTAGCACAATCTCCCGATGCGCATTGGCAGAGACAGGTGCAGGGGAAGTAGGCCTTGGAGGCGTAGTGCTCGTAGCTGGCGCCGTCCTCGAAGAGGTCCTTCTGGCCGCAGGTGAGCAGGCTGGGGTCGTGGAAGACTGGGAGGCCGTAAAAGCAGTGGTGGAGGTAGTCCACTAGGCTGTGCCCGGCCAAGTAGTCGTCCATGCAGAAAGCAGAGGCCGCTCTTGAGTCAGTTTAGCCCTGGACGTTCGACGTTGCTTTTCGGCGTTTACATGATCATAAAGATCCGTAAATGAAGCGATGTCAAAGGATGGCAATTGACTCTGAAGCTGGCCAGCTTTCTTCAGCAATGCTTGAAAGTTTATAAATCCGCAAGGATTCATAAACATGTGGGCCGGCAAGGTTGCAGCAGGCAGCAGGAAGTTTTGAGAATTGTCAGAGACAGTCCCAAACTCTAGCAGCGTAAACGTCGCTTTTGCTGGATAGCTGGTCTGGCTGGCCGGCGTGGTTGCAGCAGAGGCCAGGAGTTTGAAAACTGACCGGAGCCAATTTTCGAACTTGGGCAGCGAATGTGTGGTTCGCTGATGGCTGCAGGCAATTTCAAGATCCGTCCAAGGATAGTGAAATTGTCATCAACGATGCTCGCATAGACGGCATGAAAACAACTTTGCAGTTAGTTTTCGATGCCCAAGCAGGGGAGTTGAGTCTGTGCCGACGTTGATTGAAGCTGGCAGCGAAGATCTTTGACAATCGACAATGGCCAATTACAAAGTCTGGCATCGAAGATGGGTCGACGCTGGTAGCTGTCAGCTGCAGAGAATATTCAAAATCCCTTTCAGGATGATGAAATTCTGAAGACGACATTGATGATGTCAGCATGAAAAGAAACTTTTCAGTTAATTTTCAATGCTCTGATGTGAAGTCAAATGTCATCTCGATCGTCGGCGTTCAATGATTTCATAAAATCCGCAAGGATAAAATGAAATCATCGAAAGGAGATGCTGTTTGAAGAGAACTTTCCAGTTTGCTTCAAGACCCTTAGTGGCAGCGGATTACGGTAGCAAGTGTGCCGTGTGACGTCAGAGTTTCCTGTTTACCACCCAAAGATGGCGTGATGGCTGGAAACTCGGCGCTGCGATGTTGCTGATGAAGAACGGACATTGAAAAGAGACTTAAAAGTCAATTTTCAATTCCATGCAGCGTAGTCGCAGTTGCTGCCGCATAGAAGTTCACAAGGCCAGCTCTGGCTGAGTGAAGTTCTGGGGCTGCAGGGTGTCCTGTCTGGCAGCGAAGTGAAGTCCGGCATTGAAGGCTGGGCTCGATTCGCTGTCCTGGCTCTGTAGATCGGTGACTGGGGCCTTTGGCTCGATCGCTGCTGGTGGAAGGTGGTGAAGTCCAAAGGCCGGAAGTTGTTGCGGAAGCGGAAGTTGGTGGAAGCGGTGCCGGACATTGTAGTAGCATTGTAGAGGTGGTCGGTTGAGGTACAGAAAAGCTAACCACTCTCTGCTACCAAACGCTGTGGTGTAATACAGCAGGAACTTAGCCAGATTCTCTTTCATCATCACTGGAAGGGAAGGGATGCAGAGCGGAAACAGGTTAGGGCATCTCGGGGAAAATATACAGACTGATCCCGGCCTCCCTTCCGCCTGCCTCATCGACATAGGCTGACGAAACCGGCTTGGGAAACGTCACACCAATGGCCTAAATCGATGCTGTGGCCTCAGATACATCAGAAAATATCATTTTTATGTCCAATTTTGATGTATTTTGAATTTTGAAATTTTCGATTTTTTCTTACAGTATGATGCTGAGATGTTCAAAAAACTCATAAAAGTCAAAATTCAAAATACATCAAAATTGGACATAAAAATGATATTTTCTGATGTATCTGAGCCCAGAGCAGCGATATAGGCCATTTGAATCAAAATGCAAGACCAAAATTTTTTTGGTCAATTTCGCCCCATGTTATAGCATAGGGCCAATTCTTGACCTGACCCCATTCTATGGATCTTTTTTCAAAATTGCCAAGTGAAACCCAATGTTTTTTCTTAGTATATACTTGCATAAGGTTTTCATAAAGAAGCCCACAAAAGGAAATCGGGAAATATTCAAGTGCAGAAGAGCAGGAAGTTTTTTAGTAAAAGTATTTCTTGCAGTGCGCTTTTCAGTAATAGCTAGTACTTTATTTTTTTTTTATTTTATTATTTTTTTTGGTCAAATAAAATTTTTTTTAACCCCCAACCATTTTATTTAAAAAAAAAAGCAAAAATGTTACCATTGACAAAGTGCCCTATGTTATAACATAGGGACATTCTGGACTGGTGCATAGAAAAGTGCTTGTAGCTCATGTGGCCCACCCCATTTTGCTATATTTCTCAGTTGTTTCTAGACCAAAATTTTGTGAAAAATTCAAAAATGATAGTCGCTTGGGTGCATATTAGTCATTTTTTAAGAGAAAATGAAGATTTTTCATAAAAATGTCATGTGTGAATTTTTGAAATGTGACTATATAGAGTCGTTTTTTGCAACGAATTTCTATTCTCAGGCAAAACTTGTAACAGAAGCATTGCCATGATTCTAGGGATTCGAATGATACCCATAATGTCTGTGGAAATATGAAAAACAGCGGAAAAACCGGGAGTTATATCACCACAACTCTGTGAAACGCAAAAATCGGCAAATTTTCGACCTGCCTTCATATTTTAAGCTGTTGTAAGCCCATTTCTATATATTTTTTGCCGAAAATTGGTGGATATATATAAAAATGTACGGAGATTCAGAATCTGCCATAAAAAATGGGGGTCAAAAAATTTTTTGTCCGGCCCCCTTTAGAGGATTCGCACTCCTACCAAAAAGTGAGTCTTAATACGTCTGACGTTGTGAATTAGTGAATTAGGGATTTGTGACTACAAGTTATTATTTTTCAGTGGAAGTACCTGCAGAGCTGCTAATACCCAGATCATTTCTGTTGATACAAAGATGAGATGACAAAGCATAAAAAATTTCATGTCAAATTGACTGTGGCAGAAGAGCACGTAAAAATGGAAAATTATGACTCGCACAATTTCGAAGCAAATGTACCTGAAAGACGCTTTATATGCCTCAATGTCATGCCAAGCTTACGTGCTAGCCGAAAGTCCAGAAGATTGCCTAATGAATACAGCGAAATGAGAATGCAGACGCCATATACGGGAAATCCGGGTGCCTCAAAACTCATCTGTAATATTTGCTTGGAAATAAGCTTATTCCCAAGTTCAGCTTATTTTCAATCGAAATTTTTAAGTTCTGGGCTACCCCAAGAGAACTCCAGCAGTCGACTTGACATAGAGCTTAACCAGGTTTAGTTTTTTCTAAGCTAGGCTTTTTCATAGGTCTTGGTGTTCTCAATTTTAAATGGGATTAATTTCTCAAACATCTCATGCACCGACTATATACCTACACAGGCTCTGAAAGGGTTTACAAGCTATTTATTATTATACAGTCTTATCCTTGAACAGTTGCTTCATTCTTCAACAAGCAGCTGTTTAGCAACTGGATGCCGGACCTTCATTTTAGGGGGTTTTTGGTTTTCCCAGATAAGCTCGTTTTAAACTTACTTACCTCATGAGTTGCTAGAAAAAGTAAAAGGGTGAAGACGAAGTGTACTAGAACATATATTTGTAGCCACATAGGCGCCGGACTCTGGCACCGCTCTATGGGCTTCTCTATCTGCAGTTTTATCAAACTTTTCAACCGTGCTTTCGAAATTTTCGATGCGATTATCAAATTCTGACTATTTTTAGCTTATTGAGAGGATGAATAATGAGGAATGCTTACTGGGAGGTATGGAGGTTTGGGCTTAGCTGGAGCCCAGCCTGGACCTTGAAAGGGAACACGGATGGCATGATACCATTTTAGCTCTCTGGGTCTTTCCCAGAGGCACCATTTCAGAAGGTGCAGCTGTGAACTAATCTGCTGTCGTCAAAGAAGCTTTTTTACAGTCAGACCTGTGAGTGCAGTTGACAAAATGTCCTTAGAGGAGGTACGGTACCGTAGGCTATCTTTTCATCAGGCCTTTCTTCCTGCAGTCAGATTCTATGTCATTTCTTTTGAGCACAAGCGGGCTTGCATGCCTCAAAAGTGCCGAAAAGGCGATCCCAGAGGATGAGAACACCTCCGTAATTCCGATCGATGCAGTACGGATTCCTGCCTCAAACTCAACTGCATGGAAGGTGAGGCAGGAACGAGCTGATGGGAACCGTGATGAACTCGATGGTGCTTCGGTGTGTTCAATACCCATTCCAGAGGGCCCAGCGAATCGATCAGCTGTGTATGGATCCAGAACTGATAGAGTAAATTGAGGGATGCATGAGTAGCATGCACCTAATTGTATGCTCTTTGAAATGTGAAGCAATCATTGAGTGAAAAAACCTGTGGCGGTACGATGAAAGCTTCGGGCAGATAAAAGATCATGCTGAAATATTGCTGAAGCATGCCTTGCCGAAGCGCAGTGGAGAGATTGTAGTAGTTGGAGCTGTGATGCATCGAGTGCACAGCCCAGCCAAGCATCGTTTCTGAAGCCAAGTTTACGATTAATAGCCCTTTTTGGACCATATCTTGAGGTTCATCAGAAATTTGTTGCTATTAGCATGTAGATTAATGTAGGAAGAAAACCATGTCCGAGCCTATGAAAGCAGTAGTATCCGAGATCAACCAGTAGGAATGAAATGAGCCATGTGTTGACGTTCTGCCAAGGCAGGTTCACCAATCGCCAGTGCTCGTAAATGTACAAGTACAGCATCAGCTCTCCACCCCGAAACAGGGCCCTTTGATGCAAATTTCCTGATGAAGTGAAGAGCTTATAGGTAAGCTTGATAGCCACCGGACAACAGACTGGGCAAGACCAGCGCCGACGGAGGTGATTGAATCGGGCAGAGTCCAGAGCTCTACACCCTCTTTCTCATCCCAGCCCAGCCAAGCCAGCCCCGTTTCCAGCATCATCAGCAGAATGAACCATGGGGTGGCCTAGCATAGGTCTTTTCGATTTCAATGTCCAACAAAGGATAGCTAACCTGCATCACGAGGTCAGGTGTATCCTCCAAGGAGGAGTAGGAGGTTTCGTTCGGCGTGACAAGGTAGAAGAGGGTGCGAAAGCTTTGCCAGCTGAAGCCTAGCATATTTCTTTGGACTGGCGACCTTTGCTAGCAGGGGCTTGGGAAGAGCCTCCACTCAAGATGTGCAGACTGGAAGATACGTAGGAGCTGAGCGGGGCTGATAAGTAGCAGCCTTCACAGACCACAGTTTTTAATGTATTCTCGCTCGTTTATTTCTATTATTTATTTGTCGTTTGTTCTAAGACAATATTGAAAACTCACATAAAAATGTAGAATTTCGAGGAAAAGGCAATTAAGATTTAATATAGAGGGAAGATATTTGTGGTCAGTTAAGTTTTGAGAGGATGACCAGATTCTCCGAAACTCGATGCAGACATTAATGCTAAAATCGATGTCTATCAATGCTTAAAAAAATTACGCAGACCTTTTTTAGCAGGTAGCAATGCTCAATTCGTTAAAAGCGCCTTCTTCACAGCTGATCACATGAAAACTATCAGGAAAAGGCTATCAATGGAATGATAAAATGAGCAAAGCACGGGGCAACCAGTCCAAGCTTCGCTAGTCATCGTCTCCCATAGGAACACTGTCTTCCAGCTTTCGCAGAAATTTGACGCGGATTTCAGTGAGTGGGTCGCCTTTCAGCTGGTCCTGCACAAACCACACCTCCACCTCCATGTGCACCTGAAACCTTCTCTCCCTCCTCCTCCAATTTTACGCCTTCTAAACACCATGCTTCAATCATAATGGGTAGAGTGAGGTAGGTAGAGAGGGAGACCATTTCGAGGGCGCCGCGTATGGCGCCGCAGAGGATCTGGGAGTAGTGCAGGCTCTTGTGCGGGGAGTCGGGCGGGAGCTCCACGAACTCTGTCAAAGGATTCGCCTCCATCACCAGGCTGAACTCGTCCCCACCCGCGCTCCAACCGCTCACCGTTGGCGTCACGCCCAGATAGCTTCGGAATCCAAGCTGTACCAAGCATTGGTCTCACTACAAAGCTACCTCTACTGTTCACACCCAAAATTGATTTGGATGAAGAATAAATAAAAAATTCAAGTATTCTTCACTCAGCCAATGCATCTCAGATTAAGTGCCGCAATTATCGTCAACGAAGTTCAGACGGTAATTCCGTTATCATCAGTGATGCAGCGATGAATATTTGCCGTTTATGCATATGTGACAAACGAAACATCAGAGACTCAGGTAGGTGTAGGTGAGTGGCGCAAGTGATGAAGAAAGCAACCTTGGCAATGACGTCGGCAACTTCGCGCAGGTCATTGCAGCGGCCCACGTTCTGGTTCTTTGCCAGGAAGTCATCGATCAAGCGCAGACCCATATTGTACCCTCTGCAAAAATTCCTTCTTGCAGCAGTTCATTCTCAATTCCCATTGGCCGACGATATAAGAGGAAAGGGCTGCCAAGTGAGACCAGAAGGCTACAAAAGAAGGGGAAGAGAGTACATTTTGTCCAGCTGTCGATTGATGTCCTGATCCTCCTCGAAGTCCTTGATGAGCTGGCTCACCATCGCTCCGTAGGTGAGCACGAACAGCTCCCCGCTCTGCACCCATATGCCCCCATTTCACTCTCATCCCTTTAGCTCCCCTCCAAAAGCACTGCTCCAACCACTTTTTTGCCCTCCACGGGCGGCACTTTGCCAGCCTGCTTCGACATCTCGCCGATCCAACTCACACCAGGCTCATTCGCTGTGACAGGCTCCTGCACAATGCCCTCCTACCGTAGTGCAAGGGAATTTGATCGTCGTTCCAGGAGTGTGAGACAGGAGGGCACTTGAGGGGGCAGGGCATTGAGAGTGGGCGACCTTGGCCTCCCGAAACTCTCCCCTGCACAGGTGTGTGGCCCAGAGGATGCGGGCATGGGAGCGGCCAAGGTCTTGCTCCGCCCTCTGCTCCGTGCTCTCCTTGTCCTGCAAAGCCTCCGCCTGCCCTACCTCCTCCTGTTCCACGGCCATGAAGACTCAGACTGCCCGATTTTACCCTGGTCCAAAGTCGACCTTTTTCAACCACCGCCTCTTCACAGCCAGCTTCAGGTAAGAGCTGGACGAGATGAGTCCGCACTGTTTGAGAGGCCTTTGAAATTGGGTCTCACTCAGCTTTATCGTCAGCTTGGAGGTCTGGATTCTGTCGCTAAGCAGAGATATCCGACCTCCCAGCTGACGATAGAGCTCAGTGAAAGCATGCAAAAACTATTGACAGGAATCGATTCGTCTGAACGAGTTGCTGGCGCATGCCCAGTACGAGTGCTCTGAAAAGCTGAGCTTACCATCGGGCCATCCCAGCCCCGTCCACATCTGCCGCCAGCCCGACCCTCTCGGTCTGTCCACTCTGCCGCGGCCCAAGACCGTCTCCCTGCTAAGCTATGCCAACGGTTACTTTCATTGCCTTCTTCTTCTTCCCCTTGCTTCAAGATGAGGCCTCAAACACAGATCTGGCTTTTGAACGAGACTTTCTCAGCTCCTTTCCGGAGGCGCACGTTACCTTGCTTACGGCAGCTGCACAGGACTCCCAGCTGGACAGACTTAGGCCGCAGCCGCGCATTCTCTACAAGGCCAGGGAGGAGGATCTCTTGGCTCTGCTCAGGTGCAAGGGCAGCGATTGTATGAGGCATGGTGAGCAGATTGGTGAATTGGAGGAGGAAGGAAGGGGTTGACCTACTCCACCTGGACTGCCTCAACTGCACCCGGCCCCTCCACCAGCTCCTGGCTCTTCTCATAGAAGAGCAGCTGCTGGCGGCAGTGCAGCAGCTTCATCTCATCGTCCGCTTCCCTCAGCCCACCGCCTCCCTCCTCTACGGATGGTTCAATGCGCTTCAGGTCCGCTTCCTATTCACCTACAGAGCCAGGCATTGGAGCAGTCCAGCAAATTATCCACCTGGACTGCCTCAACTGCACCCGGCCCCTCCACCAGCTCCTGGCTCTTCTCATAGAAGAGCAGCTGCTGGCGGCAGTGCAGCAGCTTCATCTCATCGTCCGCTTGCCTCAGCCCACCGCCTCCCTCCTCTACGGATGGTTCAATGCGCTTCAGGTCCGCTTCCTATTCACCTACAGAGCCAGGCATTGGAGCAGTCCAGCAAATTATCCACCTGGACTGCCTCAACTGCACCCGGCCCCTCCACCAGCTCCTGGCTCTTCTCATAGAAGAGCAGCTGCTGGCGGCAGTGCAGCAGCTTCATCTCATCGTCCGCTTGCCTCAGCCCACCGCCTCCCTCCTCTACGGATGGTTCAATGCGCTTCAGGTCCGCTTCCTATTCACCTACAGAGCCAGGCATTGGAGCAGTCCAGCAAATTATCCACCTGGACTGCCTCAACTGCACCCGGCCCCTCCACCAGCTCCTGGCTCTTCTCATAGAAGAGCAGCTGCTGGCGGCAGTGCAGCAGCTTCATCTCATCGTCCGCTTGCCTCAGCCCACCGCCTCCCTCCTCTACGGATGGTTCAATGCGCTTCAGGTCCGCTTCCTATTCACCTACAGAGCCAGGCATTGGAGCAGTCCAGCAAATTATCCAGATGAATCTCTAGTGAGAGGTAAAAGAGGAGTGGAGTGTGGGAGAGTGAAGTATTTGAGGCGCTCTACTTCAAAGCGGGCTTCGTACGCTATGCGGCCTCTCAACTTGGCTCCTGCGGCCGCCTCCCCGCCAACTGCCAGTACCGCCTCGCCTTCGCTCGCCTCCCCGCCACCCAGCATCTCCCCTTCCAGCCTCCCGTCTTCGGCTTTGGTCTTTTTCATTCCCTACTCCTTCCATATTCATCCTCAGCATGCCCCCAGGCACCCCTGACGAGGAGTTTCAACGGCTCTTTCAATTCCTCAGCCGACCCAAAGACGGCTGCACTGCGCCCAGCACTCTGGAGGTTGGCTGTAGTTCGTGGCGCCTCTGCTCAACCTTGCCCAGCCCATGCACCATCTACCTCTTTCGGTTTTCGGCTTCTGGAAGGAAAGACAGGATAAGGCAATGATTATGTGGTTGTAGACTGGGCTCTGAAAGACTGGACTACGGCATCTTCGATCCAAGTGCTCAGCATCTCACCGCACCCTCCCTCACTGTTCGCAACTACTCCCTGGCTCCTGGCTCCAAAGGTTGCACTATTCGTTCAGTTGCATAGGCTGATTTGTTACTGTCTGTAGAAGGAGATGGAAGATCTGAGATGGTAGGAAAGATGAAAAGTGAAATTGGCAGATGAAGAGGTGGATGGGGGTGGCGAGCGATGGCGTCTAAGGCCCTTGGAAGAAGTCATGCATGAGCTGGGGGATTTTAAAGAGCCCATTGATGTCCTGCTTCTTGATCTCAAGGTAGAGTCCTACGTCAACGTCCTTCATAAACCAGCATAACTAAGCATTTGATCATGGGCAGGGCTGGGAGGTGGAAATATTGGAGCAGGCTGTGCTGCAGCAGCTGTGGAGTCGCCACTTTCGTTCTGTGATAATCCGCTGGAACTTCTGGTTCGGCGAGGAGTTTGAGGTTAACAATTTCAGCCAACTTACGCAGAAATTGGCACGCAGACTAAATGGCCCGTTTAACAGGTTGAGCAGCGAAAACTGGGCCTATTTTGGCGCTTACAGCAGCAGGGCCTTCGTTTGGTGCACAGTGCATGGCTTCAACGCTCTGGCCAAGCAAATCACACGAGCACACTGGAGATTGTGCTTCGCAATTTTGTTTTGTAATGTTCTGACAATAAAAGACTGCCTTTAATCGGCTTTTTTAAGAGCATGCACAATTGGAACGGAATAATGAATCGTTAAAAGTTATTCACAAAATTTTATTTTTTAAATTCTGCAAACTAATGAATGTACAATTTCGGTTTGTAAAATATAAAATAAATTGCAATGAATAAATTTGTTCAAAGATTTTGTTTTAGTTGATTTTCTGATTGTTTTTTGTCGTTTCTTTGATGTAATGTGCGTCATAGACGATCTTTCCTAAGAATATGCAACCTACACCAACAAAACAAAATTAAATATTAACACGGGTAATAGTAGACCTAACCAATGTACAGCGACAACATGACATACCAAATGGCGTTTTGCCTCTTTTACTACCAGGCCCTAATACAGCACGCTAAAATTTTGAATAATAACATCTATTTCCTATGTTTTTCTTTGCTTTATTTTTAATAGTTATTATAATGTTCGCTCTGACAAGTGTCCGAAATCTACTTTACTGATGAAGAAGTTTAATCTTCGAAACGTTTAAATATTTGTGACTATATCACTACTGTGCTTACAATTTGGATAGAATTAACATATTAAATATTTTAATTTTGAAATTCTGGTAGTTTCTTACTCCAATCATTGAATTTATTGCCAGAAAAAATGCCAACGCATATAGTAAAGTAGCATGCGGCTTAGAAGGGATTTGGGAGCAGACATTCTCAGATTTTTTCGATTTTGTTTTTTTAATTGTTATAACTTTTTTAATTGTTTTATTTAGCACCTCTTATTAGTGTTTGTGGCGAAATGGGGCTCAACACAATTTGATCTAGTTCTTTCCTTTGAAAATACCAGCGGGATCACTTTTTTGGCACCACGAAAACATCATTGGCATTGGCAATAGAAAAGCCTCATAGCTGCGCAAAAATGTCGCTGTTCGAAAACAAACGCAAAAATAAGAAAAGCGATATTTGCCAATAGCTCAATTTGCCGTCACATTCAATGCCCTCCCTCGGCCCTGGTGCAAAGCTTCCCGATACTTTCGCAGCAGGACCTCATTCCGGTCTGAAACCAAACGCCCCTTGAACCAAGCATTCCACAATGGCGAAATTGTAAGTAAACCATTGGAGCGGTTCCCAGCAGGGAGCGATGGGATTCTGTGGACCATGCTGCGATTGCCTTCGGGTCCCTTGCGATAGTTGTAGGTGCTGTAGAACCAGTGATATTTCCCCTGGGGGATTGGTCGTTGCCAGTCCGGCCCATACACGGTCCGTAGATAGACCTCCCAATCGCAGAGCACATTCACTGACAACCCTGCAAACCTCACCTCTTTTTGCACTCATTGTTTCCCTCATTGTCCCATCCATCAATCGCCCCTAATTCTGTTTTCAGCTGAGGGCAGATGGCATTTGCTTCCAATTTAAGGCCTGCAGTGCTACTGGCACATGGCGTGACCCACGGTGAGTTGGCTAATTTCTTGGCTGGGCTTTTGTATACATTTTTATTGAAATTTCAATTGAATCGAACTATTGCCTACCCTAGAAATGTACCCTACAAAAGACTGAGCTGTGGCACTATGCAATGGGCTAGCGGACTAGCTAAACGCTCTTTGCTGCCCCAGAGTTCGGGACTGAGATTTGGCCGCGACATGCTTCTCCCTCCACCGGCAAGAGGAGGGGAAACTAGCCTAGAAGTTGGCTCTTGCAGAAGTCGTCCCGGAGACCGAGGTAGTCGAAGTGAATGAGTCGGTAGTTTTCGGAGCCGCTGGTATAGAAGCCAGGCGTGCCATTCGCGTACGGCTTGGCCTTGAACAGATCAAGCTTCACACCTTCTATGGTGAATTGCATCTCCATGTGCTCCTGCAAGCCAGTGAGAAATAGGGGGAAGTAAGTGAGCTCTGAAAGGATTTGAGGGAGAAGAAGAAACCCCATCGCCAAGAATGGTGTGGGGGCGGAGAGGGGGCTGGAGCTGTTGCGCCAAGCTGATCCACTCCGGTCGCAGGTCCCGCTCCCGAACCAGCAGATCTAGATCTGAGGTGTCCGGCAGGAATGCTCCTAGGCTGCAGTCCTCCTAAGCTTAGAGCTGGACTCCAACTGGAGCAAAGTTGCAGAACTGAACCGAGCCCATCCGAGCAGAGTGCCGTGGGTGAGGGCCACGGTGAGCTCTGTCTCGTTGGCCAGGCTGAGGAAGATCGTCAGGGCTTGCAGAAATTTCTGCTGCCGAGGAATCGCGGTCCAGTTCGTCGCATTTCCAGGATTTGTTAGATTTCGAGGAGCTCTTGAAATAACAAATATGTTGTAATTCTGTATTTTGCTCAAAATACAGAATTACAGAATAAGAAGCACTTCCTCGTTCTCGTAGAAGGGAGCGTAAAGCAGGGAGCTTAGTAGGAGGAGGGCGGTAGACGCTGCCAGGAAGAGTAGCAGGCAGCGCATTGCAAAGTCTGACAAGCTTCTTTTAACACCTCTTATTCATCCCCTGGCCCAGAGGATGCATAATTGTGCTGTAGTGTGAGAGGTGTGTGATTGGGAAAAACAAGATTGTGAGAGATGAAAAAATGGTGAACGCAACCTGCAGACTTCACGCAAAAAGGGTTTTGCTGCTGCCCAATTTTCCACTTTTCACGCGCAAAGATTTTCATTGGTCTCCAGTCTATCATCGCAATGTACTTGTTTTTGAACACTCAGAGCATTAAAGAAAGTATCAGAAATGGAGGTGCCACCAAATCTCGGGTTTTTCTCATGTAGATGAGTGTAAAGTGAGCAGTTTGCTAGACACATTTTTTACTCAGAAAACTTTTCAGAAAACTGCCTTTTTTCATTTGTAAAGGTTAGAAATACGAGCAACAAGAATAAAACAAAATGTCTGTTACTCTGTTCATATGAAAAGTTGTTAAAACCTAGTTTTTCGAGAATTTTTTTTCTCAATCACTATAGAAAAACTGATAATACGGTTTGAAAGACCCGTCTTTTCACTTATTAGTGTTAAAAAACATATCACATCTTTTCTGGAACTCAAAATTCTTGACAAGATTGGAAACTGCGCGTCAACACCAAATGCAGAGGATGCAAAGGAAACCAATGCAATGCAGAGGATACCAATACAAATGCTGTGCGTCAATACCAAATGCATTTCAAAAGGAGAAAAGAGCTTTAGTGTCGCTTTGGCTATGGTATCAGTTATTTTCATGAGTAACCCCATCATCCATTAAGCAAATACGGATGAGAAGAAGAGAAGAAAAGAATTATTGGTCAATTTAATGGCAAATTTTCATCAGTAACGCCAAAAATTCGCCTTTCAAATGAAAAGGAATCAGCTCAATTGCTGCAGGTTGTGAAATGTGTATAGTTTATCAAATTTGAACTCACGCATTGACCCTCAAAACAAATAGCCAGGTTGAAAAGAGTCAGTTGTTACTGACCATCTCAAGCCTAATTCTGCAGCATAAGCATTGCCTGTATTAGCTGTATTGTCTGTATTGTCTGTCACTTGATGTACGGCTGTGTTTATTCCCTTCCTAAGAGGCCGGGTGGGTAGGTTAACACTGCCATCATGCGTCAAACTGGTTCTGTCCGTACAGGGAGTCGACTTCAATTCACTCCGGTCTCTTCGGTGAGCTGAACGTATACCAGATTGGGCCAAAATTTTGGTGCCTTTGTAACTGTGGCTCATCACACTTTCTGACGGGATGTTGTGAGATGTCTCTTAAATGTGAATTCAACCAGATGCTGCTCTTCATGCTTTCGGCTTTCCTTCTCCGGGGAGCAACGGCGGGTGCCATTTCGTTTAGGTGTAGGACATAAATACTCCTACGCCTGCTCACTTAAAGGTTGCTCATGTGGAAACCAGATACTTGAAATACCGCCGCAACAAACGTCCGGCATATTTGCCTCCCCAGGTAGGTCTTCTATGAAGTATTAAGGGCAAATTCTTTAGAGCCAAATTGGGCTGGCGCGAGGAAGCAAAGCGAACCGTCAGCGCCCAGCACCTCTTTTCGACCCAGGTGTACGTTTTGAGGGTTATTGATAGATCTTAATTTTGATAAGGCTCCAGCTCCTCACAGGAAGCTTTCAGAGATGATCAGGTTCTAGCCTTAGTTGAACCGATGTTTTGCTTTTTTATCTTAAAAGTGGAAGAAATATCTGTTTCCATCGTCAAGCCTAAATTGAATCCCTTTTCTCTTTTCTTCTTTTCGCCTCTGTTCTCCCAAAATATCGATTACCCCGAGTTCAAAGTTTAAGAAATACATCTACTGGTAGTGGAATTTGCTGAGCCAACTGTATTTTGTTTTAGCGCGGAATGGAAAGAGCCACTGAACTGCGCGCTAAAACAAATTTCAATTGACTTAGAAGCAGATTGCACTAGTAGTAGATATATTTCTTTAACTTTGAACTTAGGATAATCAAATTTTTGGGAAAAAAGAGATTCAATTTAGGCTTAACGATGGTACCAGATATATTTTGCATTCACAAAAAAGTCATTACAAATTTCACACCATTAAGTAATTCGAATATATTAGCCATTTTCTGTCTCTACAATGTCCACGAGTTTTGATTTAGTAAACCTTGGGAAATTGAAGCTTTGCTACTTTCATACTAAGAAAAAGGGAAAATTTCGCACCAATCCAGGCTATCCGGAAAGTTACTGCCCGGAAATGTCCTGCACTTATCTCATCCAGGGCGGACAGCCACCGCCAGTCGGTCAGCAGCAACCCCTCGTCATTCGCCTCATGGACGTGGAGCTGGGACCCAACGATCAGCTTGAATTCCTCGACGGCTTATGGGGCTCCTTAGCTAAGTACCGCTCTCCGCACAAATAAGTTTGGCTCCCTTGGCGAAATGTTGGCCCTCCAGTTCATATATATACCCAAAATTCTTTGTTTAGGCCGAATACACCAAATTTGGTAGGTGCACCAACGCCAGCTGTCCACTTTTAGTCGAGTCCACGGCCTCTTTTGTCTCCGTCAAATTTTCCAGTGGCTCCAGCTCCAACGCCGTTCGCCGCTGGTTGGCCACTTTTTCTAGCAAGAGCCTTGGAGGAAGTGAATAAGTACCAAAGGGCAGCCATCTTCTACCCTGCGAGCTACCAGCCATGCGCCTCCACTTCTTCCACCACACCGCCTGCACCGCCCTCCTTCACACATCCTACAACTACAACCTCTGCCCCCACTCCAGCCACGGCCCCCGCCAACGGCTTCTGCTACACATGTGCAGACTACTTCAAGGTCACGCTACCTTCTGGTCACCTGCCAATTACAGTTGTCTGCAATTTAGCAAGGCCACGATATACCAAAATATGTTCCGAAAAGCCATGGAAAGTCTGGGCCAAGGAAATTGGAAGTCTGAGGATCTGGAAGCGAGATGATATGAAGATGATGATGATGATAAGAATTCTTTAAAAATGTTGCAGGCTGGTAACAGGAAGGATGGCGTCTACTCCCTCTGGATCTCAGATGGGCTGAAGCTCAATTCTGTCCGAGCCTATTGTGACATGGCCAAGGGCGGCCACACCGTCATACTGTCGTTGGCTTTTATTGCTCAATTTTCAAACTGCTTTCAATAAAAATGCAAAATGGACCATTTTTTGAAAATATTTGACATGAACTGAACTCCCCTACATTTTGGCACTTCAATGCTCAATTAAAATTGTGCTCAAATTTCAGCAAATATTCATTGAAGGCGCGTGAACGGAGCGACATCCTTTGCCCGACCCTGGAGGGACTACAAGGATGGCTTTGGCTACGTGGGGGGCAACTTCTGGCTCGGCCTCGACAACATCCATTTCCTCACCACCTACTGCAGTCTCAACACCATCCGCTTCCAATTCCAATACTGCGTCGACAACTCCTGGGCATACCAGACCTACAGCACATTTAAGGTTCGAGCAGACACAATTTTGCTGGCTGGTTAACGCATGCATGAATCAGTTAAACTGATCTAAATTGGCATTGTTTTTTGAAGGTCCTTTTTTTCAATCCTCTTTTTTCAACCACTTTTCAACCCACCCACTTACCATTTTAATCGCTCGTTTTATAACAATGGACATTTCTCCCTCCATCATCAATTCAACTTCTATATTTTGCTTGTCATAGTTTTACTTTTTTAGATAACAAAAGTTGAAGTTCTTTGGAAATTTTACTCATTTTAATCTCCTCAAATAGATTCTCTTATTGGGGAGGTTCCAATTAAAGTCAAGCATGTCCTTAATTAGTTTGTGAGAAGGTGAATAGTGAACATTGCTAAGCTGACTTTGCAGCTGTTGCAGGCTCAAGCGAGAAATGATTCTCCCTATCGCCCGCTGTTCGTAGGGGGTCCCAAGAGAAGCTGTAAGCTTTTCTGGGTGCTTTTTGCAGCCTCATGGAGTATTGCATAAAGCTTGTGACAATTCTGAAGGGGTTTTAGCCCAAACAGAAAGGCCGCAAGTCAGCTTGCAGGAGTTTCAGTCCTTACAAGTGACAATTTGTACTGACCCAAGAGGGTCCGGGTTTCGCCAATTAATTAAAGACCCTGGGCAGGCTGGCTCATCAGTTTAAACCTGCCCGTGGTGTGCCAACTGAATGTAATATTCGGTTAGGCAGCTTAGCACGCACCAAGATTGATGCTTATCAGGTTGTCCCATTGGGCCTGTGTGCATCCATCCATGTTGGTTGCCAAGAAGGGATACGTCTTGGTCAGCCTGCTGATCGTAGATCGTATCTCCTTAAGGCTGTAGCCTCTCTCGAGGAACGTTCCGCTAAGTAGCCGAATGTCCTTCACGAAGTCATCCCATGTGTTCGTAGCCCTGGCAATTCGGATTGCCTGGCTGAAGAAGACATTGGGGCCTATTCGGCTGTCCTGGTTGCTATCCTTGAAGGGAAGAGCTAGGACTTTGAAGTTGAAGTCTCTTCGTTTGTCGTAGAGTCTTCTCCTTTTGCTGCCCGCCTCGATGTCAAGATCGAGGTAGTGCATCCAGCCGTCTTTGTCATCCTCGAATGTCAAAGGAAGGGAAGCTGGATAAATATCCAGATATCTGGCTTGGAGCACATCGGTGTCTACCGCGAGGATGTCATCGACATACCGCTTGCAGTAGAGCATCGTTTTTGCTGCCTGGAAATTCTCTCTCTGCGAACAGAAATCGAATTCCATTTTTGAGAGTACCAGATCTGCAATTATAGGGCTGCAGCTGGCTCCCATACTCACTCCTTTGATCTGTCTGAAACAGATTCCTGCGAATTTGACGTAGGAATTGTCAGTCAGTTCGGCAGTGAGCCCCTTGAGCCCAGTGAGGTCCAGCGAATTCGCTGCTCTCTGGTCGTCATTGTGCAAATAGCCTCTTATCGAGACGTATTTGTACCGCCGGAAGAGGATGTCGTAGATTTCGTACAACTTCCTTTTAATCAGTTCATGTTCAAGAGCTGTGAACAATGTACTGAAGTCGGCCGTGGACAACCGGCCTTTTCGCCTAATGCCCATTGTGTCGAGCATGTGGCTAACCTGAATGGAGTTTGAGATACTCCAGTTCAGGTTTAGACCCTTCTGGTCGCCTACGTTTGCGCAGTACCATGACCAGTGAGTCTTTAAGCACCCTAGAATCTTTGTCAGCTCGACACATAACTGTCGAGTTGAGCTCCTTTTGGCTCCGGCTATGAACCGGGCCTTAGGTGGATTCTTGTGGTACTTTGGGCTATGCCAGATACATGGTATCGTGGCATTGTCCTCCGTCAGCTCCTCTCCAGTATATCTGCGGAGGAGCTGGCTGTGTTCCTGAACCAGGTCATTCTCTGATTTGGAAGCTGGTTTGTAAGTGTCGTTTCCGTTCACTTTCAGTCCAGCATCAGAGATGGAGATTCCCATCTCCTCACACAGGCGTAGCAGGTAACCCTTTTTGCATTGCAGTGCAAAATTGGTTGCTGCTTTGTCCACCGGTGTGATGACGTAGGTGTGGTGAAGGCTTTTGGCTTCATCGACCGCTTTTCTTTCAGCAGTCGATTTTCGCTCGTAAGCCATCCATCGTTTGGAGCTGCGATCAAACTGATCTCTCAGTTTGATCATTCTCTCTGCTGCTCTTTCTTTCAGAGTCAGCAGAGAATGTACCGTTGCCCCGCTGAGTCTTTCCAGACGAATGAAATACTCGTCTAGCGTCTAGAGAGGAGAGTTTGAAGGTGGATGGGGAGGAGAGCAACTACCGGCTGCACTTGGCTGGACCGGCAGGGACTGCTGGTGACGCAAATGTGGAGATCGCTGGTCCAATGAATGGCATGGCCTTCTCCACGCTGGACAGGGACAATGACAGGTATGCCGGCAGCTGCTCTGGAGAACGTGGCCTTGGGTAAGCCTCTCTTCTAGTCAGCCAGTGCGGGTGGGTGGGGGATATTTGGGAACCCTGTCCAGGGGCTGGTGGTACAACAGATGTGGCTGGGCAGCTCCCACCGGAGTCTACCGCGCCTCCTGCCAGGCCAGCAACACTGGCATTTGGTGGCATCCATGGCAGGGCAACAGGAACATGAAGCGTTTCTACATGCAACTTTACTGACTTTTTACTACCTTTTCAACGATTCTTCAAGACCTTCAGTTAAATTGCTGCCAATGCCTATGCCCTAGGTGAGACATATCGGCAAAAATACCTAAAGAAAACAGACGAATTGTGTCACGTAAAGGAAATAACTGGCTACTGCGTGAATTCCACCCAAATCAAACCACATTTTTAAATTGTGCACATTCTACCCATTCTCTCATTGCATTGCCATTCAAAGAGGAAGTCAAAAAGGATTTAGCCGATTTAACGTTCATTTTAGTGAATCATTGTTTTCCTTTGTTTCGGTTGTTTTACAAAAAAAATTTATGAATTCCACCAAAAATTGATGAGAAAAACTAAGATCATAAATTAGAACCTAGGAACCAAAATATGGAGGTTTAAAAATTAAAATGGAACTGCTAAGTAGCACTGGGCTGCCCAGCAGCCAGGCGCCAGGCACAGTTCCCCCTCTTCAACACAGGAGAACCAAGAGCATCCGCCAGTTGCATAATAATAAGCTCATAATTTAGTTTTCTCTAAAATTTCTGGTGGAATTCATAAAAAAGTTCACATTTTAAATTTTGAGAAGAAACTCCCAGACCCACTAGAAGTCATTTTACAGCTGATCAAAGTGAGTGTTTCCTGGCGCTTGGATCACCCTGTAGGAGCAGCTATTCGCATTTTGCCAATATTTCTGAAACCCAGCGAAACGGCTTTCAAAAATTAACAAGGTATTCTCGGCGGTTGCCAAGATGCGCGGCCTCACGTCAAGACACCACCTAGATGAAAATGCATGCCAAAATTCAACAGATTTCAGTGAAAAACCATGAATTATGCATGTTCCGATTTTTGAAACATCAAGATTTTGGGTTTTTGACCATTTATCAGGAAATACTAATTATTTCAAAAATTCCTTTTGCCAGCTTCAAGATGTTACTATCACGGACGTACATACCAAAAATCAGCAAATTTCATTAAAAAACTGAGGACCTATGCATGTTCAAATTTTTGAAACATCAAGATTTTGGTTTTTTGACTATAAATCAAAAAATAATAAATATTTCAAAAATTCCTTTTGCCAGCTTCGAAATGTTACTTAGACGGACGTATCTGCCAAAAATCAGCTAATTCCATTGAAAAACCAGTGATTTAGGATTTTTTGTATTTTGAAACATCAAAAAATTGAGTTTTGGGCGAAATTCAAAAAATTACGCCAAGCACCAAAAATGGTCCCGAGGCACCGCCTAGGCGGACCTTCATGCAAAAAATCAGCCAATTTTGTTGAAAAACCGCAGAGTACGGGAATGGCACACACACATATATATATATACTAGTAATATTGGTCTTAGGCCGCGCTTTGCGCGGCCACCCATTGGTGATGGCTATGGTCCACAATCATACCCTAAACCTATGCACAGACTGCATGCTGGTTCCATCAAGCTTCTCAGCCATGGCTAATCGCTTGGAGCAGATGTCAGCACTGTGAACAAATATTTTGCTTGTAAATACCTTGAAATATCTGGTCACCGATTAGAGCCAAAATCGTGAAAATTGACTTTACTCATTTGGATTTTTTGTTAAAATGATTTTAAAAAGTTGACAAAGTAAACATGCAATTCAAAACAGAATTGTTTTGCCTTGAATTTAAAAAAAAGTCCGCCAAAAAAAGTTAAAAACTGGTGGAGCTATTGACCTTCAAAGTTGGAAAATGACCAAAATGAGCACATTTTCGATATTTTCATCATTTTGAAGAATTCAGGCACAGGTGCGGGTATATGCCAGAGAATGTCCAATCCGAGATCTATCCAAAATGGTATCATATGCCAGGATAAGTTGAGAATCCAGCCCGGGCGAGGTACCCTCCCAAAGTGGTATCACGCGTATTATATAAGATATGCAGACAGACGGACACAAAAATGGGGTAACTGCTTAAGCTGGCCTTGGCCGCCCGCCGCTCCGGGCAGGGCGCCAGAGCTCCTCCGGCCTCCGGGCACGGGTGCTACGGCCCCTACGCTTCGCCTAGCATGCTTTGCATGCTAGGCTATGCTCCGGGGCCTCCGCACCCATGCCCTCCGGCCTCCAGAGCTCTGACTGCCCTGCCCTCCGCGGCAGGCAGCCTTCGGCTGCGAAAAAATATGGTGAATCAAGGAATATAAACCACAAACTTTGTTAACACTGTTGGGTTGCGTCGTGGTTCGGTTTGCTTTTTGGAGAAAGTTTTATATCAACTGAAGCTCGAATCAAGCCAGAGAGAGGAGGGCGGTGGGGGTTGCGCGGGCCCTGGCCGTGCAAGACCAGAAAGCCCGCCTAATCAAACTTCATTTCCTACATTTTCTCCCCTAACTGAAAAGTCTTATCTCAAAAGAAGTAGCAAAACGAGCTACAATCCTGTCAAACCGTGTACCTAAGCAACAAAATCTCCGCTAATCATGCCAATGCATTGGCAAAAGAACAAGTCCCTGTGGACAAATAAAACAAAGGCCAATAGGCCTGACAATGGCTCGTACCAAAGTAGCGCAAATCCCAAGTGAAAGACAAGTAGACCCAATCACGATCGTTGGCCAAGACTTGAAGCAAATGAATGGAAAAAAGAGAAGCAAAGGAAAGAATGTGGGCGCAGACGAAGCGAGGGTGCAAGTGGGAGCGTGGGATGGGAAAGGGCAAGTCCCTATTCTCAACAGCTCCACCACACCTCCGCTCCCCTCCCGCACTCCTCCGCCTCCATCCTCCCCTCTCCCCGCCCCTGCTCTCCTCTGGCTGGCCAGCCACGTAATGGGGAGGGTGGTAAAGGCACACCCTTGGCAGGGGCAAGAGGCACTCCTGCCGCGTGCACCCATATAACGCTTCGGCCAACTTAGAGGAGAGGCTGGGGCTGGGCTAGCGGATGAAGAATGCAGAAAAGCTTGGCAGAGAAAGCGAAAGAGTGAAAGACCTGAGGTTACTATCTGGGCCATAAAGGGGTGGGATACAGAAAGAAGCAGCTAGAGAAGGGGTCGTCCTTGGACCAGGCGGTGCAGCTGGAGCAGCTCGGGGCGCTCGCTCGGCTCCGCCTCCTCCATCTGGGCCTCCTCGCTGGCCCCCGCCTCAGCCCAGTGTTTCTGATTTCGGGAATCTTTAGAGAATAAATAAGAATGAAAATATGGAATGTCCAAAATTACGGAATAAATAAGAATGAAAATAAACGCTGCTCAAAATTAGAGTTGAAAATGAGAATAAATATATATTTTA
The DNA here is from genome assembly GCA_030248095.1 of Ptycholaimellus sp. GST1_10. NCBI lineage: Eukaryota > Metazoa > Nematoda > Chromadorea > Chromadorida > Chromadoridae > Ptycholaimellus > Ptycholaimellus sp. GST1_10. The sequence goes on from JASANA010006241.1 coordinate 43,460, forward strand.
TAACGTTAAAAAATATGGCTTAAAAATATAGCATAGAATAAGAATAAAATATGTGATTTTTATGAAATCAAAATAAGGTGTATTTTATTATTTCATATTCCCTATGCGGTATTCTTATTTTTTAACGATTTTTTTAATTTTATAAACCTTATAAAATTGAAAATCTTTATTAAGGCCAGGTTATAAATGGCCTTCTACACTGCTACCAATCAAATTTCGGATAAGATGCAAAAACGCAACAGCCAGTAGAGAAGGCTGATTGATGTCCTCACCCCATCTGTTCTCATTTACAAGCCTTAGCCGCCAGCGTTCTGTCCTCAATCCCTCGAAACTCTGCTCAAAATTCCCTTTCGAATGACGTTTGAATCATGCAAAAAGCTTCAGTAGAACTCGAGTTATGATTTTTTGCTGATTTGGGTCGACATAATGTCGGGTCGACATATTGTCGGGTCGACATAATGTCGGGTCGACATAATGTCGGGTCGACATAATGTCGGGTCGACATAATGTCGGGTCGACATAATGTCGGGTCGACATAATGTCGGCCCGACAATAGGGCCACCCGACATTATGTCGACCCAAATCAAAAAATAGTCATAACTCGAGTTCTACTGAAGCTTTTTGCATGATTCAAACGCCATTCGAAAGGGAATTTTGTGTAGAATTTAGATGGGGTGAGGACATCAATCAGCCTTCTCCATCTGGACTTGGTCTTCTGTCCTCATCGATCAGCCTTCTCTACCAGCTGTCAGACTTCTCAACTTACACTGGCCTTCTGCCCTCATCGATCAGCCTTCTCTACCAGCACCAGAACTGCCTCCACTGCAGCTTCGACGATGCCTCTACAGCCCAGTTCTCCAGCCACATTCACATTAACAGGAGCTGAATCTGCGAGGGAGCCAGAGGAAGAGAAGCAGCAGTCAGTCCACCAGCACCAGAACTGCCTCCACTGCAGCTTTGACGATGCCCTCATCGATCAGCCTTCTCTACCACCTCTCAGTCTTCTCCATCTGGACTTGGTTTTGTCTCCTCATCGATCAGCCTTCTCTACCAGCATTCAGCCTTCTCCATCTGGACTTGGCCTTCTGTCCTCATCGATCAGCCTTCTCTACCAGCTGTCTGACTACACCTACACTTGACCTTCTGTCCTCATCGATCACCCTTCTCTACCAGCTTTCAGCCTTCCCCATCTGGACTTGGTTTTCTCTCCTCATCGATCACCCTTCTCTACCAGCTGTCTGACTACACCTACACTTGACCTTCTGCCCTCATCGATCACCCTTCTCTACCAGCTTTCAGCCTTCTCCATCTGGACTTGGTTTTGTCTCCTCATCGATCACCCTTCTCTACCAGCTTTCAGCCTTCTCCATCTGGACTTGGTTTTCTCTCCTCATCGATCAGCCTTCTCTACCAGCATTCAGCCTTCTGCATCTGGACTTGGCCTTCTGTCCTCATCGATCACCCTTCTCTACCAGCCGTCTGACTACACCTACACTTGACCTTCTGCCCTCATCGATCACCCTTCTCTACCAGCTTTCAGCCTTCTCCATCTGGACTTGGTTTTCTCTCCTCATCGATCAGCCTTCACTACCAGCATTCAGCCTTCTACATCTGGACTTGGCCTTCTGTCCTCATCGATCACCCTTCTCTACCAGCTGTCTGACTACACCTACACTTGACCTTCTGCCCTCATCGATCACCCTTCTCTACCAGCTTTCAGCCTTCTCCATCTGGACTTGGTTTTCTCTCCTCATCGATCACCCTTCTCTACCAGCATTCAGCCTTCTCCATCTGGACTTGTCCTTCTGTCCTCATCGATCAGCCTTCTATACCTGCTTTCAGCCTTCTCCATCTGGACTTGGCCTTCTGTCCTCATCGATCAGCCTTCTCTACCAGCTGTCTGACTACACCTACACTTGACCTTCTGCCCTCATCGATCACCCTTCTCTACCAGCTTTCAGCCTTCTCCATCTGGACTTGGTTTTGTCTCCTCATCGATCAGCCTTCTCTACCAGCATTCAGCCTTCTCCATCTGGACTTGGCCTTCTGTCCTCATCGATCAGCCTTCTGTACCAGCTGTCTGACTACACCTACACTTGACCTTCTGTCCTCATTGATCACCCTTCTCTACCAGCTTTCAGCCTTCTATATCTGGACTTGGTTTTGTCTCCTCATCGATCAGCCTTCTCTACCAGCATTCAGCCTTCTCCATCTGGACTTGGCCTTCTGTCCTCATCGATCAGCCTTCTGTACCAGCTGTCTGACTACACCTACACTTGACCTTCTGTCCTCATTGATCACCCTTCTCTACCAGCTTTCAGCCTTCTCCATCTGGACTTGGTTTTCTCTCCTCATCGCCTTCTCACAGCATTCGCCTTCTCCTCTGGATTGGCCTTCTCTCTCGTCAGCCTTCTTACAGCTGTCTGCTCCACCTGACCTTCTGCCCTCTTGATCACCCTTCTCTACAGCTTTCAGCTTCTCCATCTGGACTTGGTTTTCTCTCTCTTCCCTCTCGCTCGCTCCCACTGGTTGCTTTGCCGTCGCTTCGCTTTCGCCTTCTCTGGTGGCTTCTCTCCTCATCGATCAGCCTTCTCTACCAGCTGTCTGACTACACCTACACTTGACCTTCTGCCCTCATCGATCACCCTTCTCTACCAGCTTTCAGCCTTCTCCATCTGGACTTGGTTTTGTCTCCTCATCGATCAGCCTTCTCTACCAGCATTCAGCCTTCTCCATCTGGACTTGGCCTTCTGTCCTCATCGATCAGCCTTCTGTACCAGCTGTCTGACTACACCTACACTTGACCTTCTGTCCTCATTGATCACCCTTCTCTACCAGCTTTCAGCCTTCTATATCTGGACTTGGTTTTGTCTCCTCATCGATCAGCCTTCTCTACCAGCATTCAGCCTTCTCCATCTGGACTTGGCCTTCTGTCCTCATCGATCAGCCTTCTGTACCAGCTGTCTGACTACACCTACACTTGACCTTCTGTCCTCATTGATCACCCTTCTCTACCAGCTTTCAGCCTTCTCCATCTGGACTTGGTTTTCTCTCCTCATCGATCAGCCTTCTCTACCAGCTGTCTGACTACACCTACACTTGACCTTCTGCCCTCATCGATCAGCCTTCTCTACCAGCATTCATCAGCATTCAGCTTTCTCCAGCTAGCCTTCTGTTCTCATTTACAAGCCTTAGCCGCCAACGTTCTGTCCTCAATCCCTCGAAACTCTGCTCAAAATTCCCTTTCGAATGACGTTTGAATCATGCAAAAAGCTTCAGTAGAACTCGAGTTATGATTTTTTGCTGATTTGGGTCGACATAATGTCGGGTCGACATATTGTCGGGTCGACATAATGTCGGGTCGACATAATGTCGGGTCGACATAATGTCGGGTCGACATAATGTCGGGTCGACATAATGTCGGCCCGACAATATGGCGACCCGACATTATGTCGACCCAAATCAAAAAATAGTCATAACTCGAGTTCTACTGAAGCTTTTTGCATGATTCAAACGCCATTCGAAAGGGAATTTTGTGTAGAATTTAGATGGGGTGAGGACATCAATCAGCCTTCTCCATCTGGACTTGGTCTTCTGTCCTCATCGATCAGCCTTCTCTACCACCTCTCAGTCTTCTCCATCTGGACTTGGTTTTGTCTCCTCATCGATCAGCCTTCTCTACCAGCATTCAGCCTTCTCCATCTGGACTTGGCCTTCTGTCCTCATCGATCAGCCTTCTCTACCAGCTGTCTGACTACACCTACACTTGACCTTCTGTCCTCATCGATCACCCTTCTCTACCAGCTTTCAGCCTTCTCCATCTGGACTTGTCCTTCTGTCCTCATCGATCAGCCTTCTATACCAGCTGTCTGACTACACCTACACATGACCTTCTGTCCTCATCGAT
>JASANA010006243.1:0-25102 GCA_030248095.1 Ptycholaimellus sp. GST1_10
AGATATTCAAGTAATCAAAGTAGGGCGGTGGATGCAGGATGCTTTTCCTCCCATGTTTCAGTGGATATTTAAGTAAGCAAAGTAGGGCGGTGGATGTAGGATGTTTTCCCCGGCCTCCTTAGGCTCACCCAATCCTCCCATGTTTCAGCAGATATTCAAGTAATCAAAGTAGGGCGGTGGATGCAGGATGCTTTTCCTCCCATATTTCAGTGGATATTCAAGTAAGCAAAGTAGGGCGGTGGATGCAGGATGCTTTTACAGGCATATTTAGGCTCACCCAATCCTCCCATCTAGGGCGGTGGATGCCAGATGCTTTTACAGGCCTATTTAGGCTCACCCAATCCTCCCATGTTTCAGCAGATATTCAAGTAATCAAAGTAGGGCGGTGGATGCAGGATGCTTTTCCTCCCCCATGTTTCAGTGGATATGAAGTAAGCAAAGTAGGGCGGTGGATGCAGGGTGTCCCTTTACAGGCATATTTAGGCTCACCCGATCCTCCCAATCCTCCCATGTTTCAGTGGATATTCAAGTAGCAAGAGTGGGTGGTGGATGCAGGATAATTTTACAGGCATATTTCAGGCTCACCCAATTCTCCCATGTTTCAGTGGATATTCATGTCAATTTAAAAATTATAAAAGCCTAGCTAAACTTTAGTACATTCATCCCCATAAGATATTTGAGTGCAATTTTTCTAGCTGGTTCCATTTAGTCGCCGTAGGCGACGGCGAAGCTAGACCTAGTCATTTATATAATACGCGTGATACCACTTTGGAGAGGTACCTCGCCGGGCTGGATTCTGCACCTAACCTGGCATATGATACCATTTTGGATAGATCTCGGATTGGACATTCTCTGGCATATACCCGCACCTGTGCCTGAATTCATGAAAATGATGAAAATATCGAAAATGTGCTCATTTTGGTCATTTTCCAACTTTGTAGGTCAATAGCTCCATCAGTTTTCAACATTTTTTGGCGGACTTTTTTTTAAATTCAAGGCAAAACAATTCTTTGAATTGCATCTTTACATTCTCAAGTTTTCAAAATCGTTAATAAAAAATAATCCAAATGAGTAATGTCAATTTTCGCGATTACTTAGTGACCAGATGTTTCAAGGCATTTATATGGAAATAGTTGATTCAGGATTGACCTATTTTGACCTAAAACAAAAGAAACAAATATGGCAGTGGGGTGTATTGGACCCTAAAGAAGATATTTAGGCAGTATAAATGGAAATCTGAGACAAAAATTTTTTTTCGGAAATTTTGCCTATGCTTTAACATAGGGTCAAATCATGACTTCAAATTTTCTTTCGAAAAAAGTGTCCATGCGAACAAACCGAAAATTGATGTATTGTATACCAAAATGACCGCAAGAATTTGAATTTTAATGTGGGCTAGAATGTTCTTTTGGCAAATTCACTCAAATTTGAGCTAACAGTTTTTTTGTGCCAAAATTGAAAAACCAAAATTTTCAATTTTTCAAAATTTCGTTTTTCTTAACACTTTATGCAAATATTGAAGTATACCACCTTTTTTGTCTGCAAAATACCTTTCGATTGATATATATTAGTCCGCATTTATCTAAAATTTCTTGAACAAAATTTTCAAAAAACTGAAATTGCTCATTTCAAAGGTTGAAAAAAGTGCATGTTACAAAAGTAGCCATATCAGGTCAACCAATTCGTTTTTCGGGAAACGACTGGTGGCACAAAGATGAGAACTAAATTGCCTTGGATGGTGGCACGAAACGGAGAAATTTTTTTTTTCAAATCTGGAATACCCCTCTTACAGCCTATCTCGAGTCTATCAGATTCTGCGTCTTAAGCATAGTGACGCTTAGGTTTAGAATTAGGCTAAGGCATAGGCTGAGGCTGAGGATCAGGCTTAGGCTTAGATAGAGGTTGTATAGTGACACTGAGTGACCTTAGAAAAAGTGGTAATTTTGGAAAACCGCGGGAAGGTGCTGGGGGGAGAGGAAAGCCTGATGTAGACAGTCGGTGAAAGTTTTTTCTCAATTCAAAGGAAGCTAAAAGGAAGTTATGAACTATTTGTTATTAATTGAATTATGGCCAATAACCTAAATCTTGATGTTTCAACAAGGTGTTCTCGGCTGGCGCCACGCGTGGCCTCATTTCCAAGCCAAACACTTAAGCTACACGAACGAGTATTACCAATTGCAAATTCATTTCTTCCAAGTTCTACTTGTGATTTATGACCAGTGATTAAGAATTTTCGTACTTTGAAACATCAAAAAAATTGAGTTTTGGGCAAAAATCGAAAAATTACGTCAAGCCCAAAAAATGGCCTGGAGATACCACCTAGGCGCACTTTCATGCAAAAAATCAGGCAATTTCGTTGAAAAACCACTGATTTATGAATTTTCGTACTTTGAAATATCAAAAAATTGAGTTTTGGGCAAAAATCGAAAAATTACGTCAAGCCCAAATAATGGCGTGGAGATACCACCCAGGCGGACTTTCATGCAAAAAATCAGCCAATTTCGTTGAAAAACCAGTGATTTATGAATTTTTGTGCTTTGAAACATCAAAAAATTGAGTTTTGGGCGAAATTCAAACAAGTATATGGCGCAAAGCGCAATAGGTGACCGCGGAGTGCACCACCTTCCAGCTTACACTATGAATGCATGGGAATTTTGTCACTGCTAAGAGCAAGTCTGTGGTTTCTCAACCATTTTTGAAGTAAAGCACATATTTGGAATCGCTATATATGACTTGTGAACAAAAAAACTCAAGTCCTCTGTTCAATTCTTAGCCGTTCAGATGTTACTGATTATTGATGACATTGCCATGCATGAAAGTTTGTCACTCAAGAAAGGAAGTCTGTGGTTTCTCAACCATTTTTAAAAGTAAACACAGATTTGGAATTGCTATATACGACTTGTGAACAAAAAAACTCAAGTCTTCTGTGCAATTCTTAGCCGTTCAGCTGTTACTGATTATTTATGACATTGCCGTGCATGAAATTTTGTCACTCAAGAAAGTAAGTCTGTGGTTTCTAAACCATTTTCGAAAGTAAGCACAGATTTTGAATCGCTATATACGACTTGTGAACAAAAAAACTCAAGCCTTCTGTGCAATTCTTAGCCGTTCAGCTGTTACTAATTATTGATGACATTGCCGCGCGTGAAAGTTTGTCACTCAAGAATGTAAGTCTGTGGTTTCTCAACCATTTTCAAAAGTAAGCACAGATTTGGAATTGTTATATACGACTTGTGAACAAAAAACTCAAGTCTTCTGTGCAATTCTCAAGATTACAGGAGCTACAGCGCAAAAACTGTATATTGCAATTTTCAAGCCTTTCTACCCAAAAAAGTAATGTTTCAAATGCTCGGAAACCGGTTCCACCCCTCCAGATCTTCCTAAAATTGCATTACCTTTCAGGAAAAAAAAAGTTTGTCCCAATCCGTTGAGAATTCGGTGAGGACCAGCATTTCCAGAAATATATACATATATACATACATATATAACTGGTACCATCGGCAAGCCAAATGTTGGTCTCTTTTCTCCAAATTTTGTAATTGCCTCGAGCAAAAAGTCAAGGAAATACATCTACTACTTGTGGAATCTGCTGCTAGGACAGTTGCATTTTGTTTTTGGCGCGCAGTTCAATGTCTCTTTCCATGCGCGCCCAAAAAAGAAATGCAGATGACGCAGCAGATACCACAACTAGTAGATTTATTTCCTTGACTTTTTGCTCGAGGCAATTACAAAATTTGGAGAAAAGAGACCAACATTTGGCTTGCCGATGGTACCAGTTATTTCTTCCACTTTTAATATAGTATAAAATGTATAAATAAAAATTTATTTTTTTGTAATATATGGAAAATAAATAAAAAAAAACTCATTAAAAAATTATAACAAACATAAAAGAATCGAAAATATATTAAGATATTAATGGATAAAAAATTAAAAAAAATAAAAATACATAATTATTTAAAAAATATAACAAAAAGAAAAAATTCGAAAATCAAAAATACAATTCAAATTTATTGGCAAACTAACATATTTTTGTGAAATTTTCATGATTTTTGCTTAGAGCAATCGATTTTTGGGAGAAATGAGCTCTAATTTTGACCTGCCGATGGTACCAGTTGTTTTTTCAACTTAAAGATCCCAAAATAAAAATGATTGCCTAAGAAGAATTCAACCTCCCAGCTTCAACCAGCTGTTTAATCGCATAGACCACTACACCACGGATGAATATGCATAGCTGCTTAACTGAAGACTTATGAATAAAAGTCAATACATGAGGCCCAAGGACCCGGGGGGGTGAGTGGGGGGAAGAAATGAATACCTACTATCGTCCATTGAATAGATGCGGAGAAGAAGAAGGAGGAGGAGGAGGAGGAGAATTGGGAGTTCGGACAAATGGTTTTTTACAAAATTTACTACAATTCTGCAACTTTTCAGCAATTTCTCGCGAGTTTTGGTCAATTTGATGATGCTCTTTCCAATGCAAAAAGAATTAGAAAGATTGAAACTCCCTGTGACGACAACTGCGTTCAACTCTCGTCGCTGGATTCGGAATTCTCCCTACTCCGGCTTGCCGGACGATGATCCTACTCCCATCCCCTATAGTATTGTGATGCTTGTAGCTTAGATCTGAGGTCCCGTTCCTCTGCCTGCGCTAGCTCTTGGTGTGATCGCCTTTGCCCTTCCCGGCCACCCCGCGGGTGCGCTGTGCCGTTTCCAAAGCCGGTTTCGTCCAACCTCTAGTTGATGAGGCGGGCGGAAGGGAGGCCGGGATCAGTTGCTGTAGATTGTGCTCCCTTGCCCCAAAACCTGTCCTTCCTTCCTTCCTTCCTTCCTTCCTCTTCCGGTGACGATGAAAAGAGAATCTCGCTATGTTACTGCTGCATATCGCCACATCATCCGCCTCTTCGCCCAGACTCACTCGGCCTTCCTTATACCATCTCTGTATAGGCTGCCAACCATTTTGCCCTCTTCACTAGTCTAATGTTTCAAACTATTTTAATTGGGCTGGCGCAAGCGAGCGTTAGCGAAGTGTCAGCGCCCAGCCCCTCTTTTCGACCCAGGTGTATGTTTTGAGGGTTATTGCTAGATCTTAAATTTGATAAGGCGGCTGCTCGTCACAGAAAGCTCCAATCGCTCTAATTTTTTCACCATTGGAAAGAGCAACATCAAATTGACTATAGTTTATCTTTTGAGTTTTGCACAAAACGATTGATTTTAAGGTGAAAAACACGAAAAACCATTTGTCCGAACTCCTCCTTCTTCTTCTTCTTCTTCTTCTTCTTCTTCTCCTCCTCCGCATCTATTCAATGGACGATAGTAGGTATTCATTTCTTCCCCCATCAACCCCCCTTCCTCGCCTCCCCGGCTCCCTGGGCCTTTATTTATAGGTCTTCAGTTTAGATTAGGATTCTGTGGCACAGTGGTGTAGTGGTGAAGGCGATAGAACTTTGGGAAAGAATTTAGCAGGTTTGATTCCTTCGCAGGCATGCATTTTATTTTTTTTCATTTAAAGATGAGAAAATAACTGGTGCCATCGGCAGGTCAAAAGTAAAGCTCTTTCATCCCAAAAATCGTTTGCCCTAAGTAGATGCCAAAAAATTACCAAAAATTTGTGATAATATAATATTGCAATGTATTTTTCATTTTGAATACGTTTCTTGCTATTTTTTAAAACACCCTTTTTTATTCTTTTTTATTGAAATAAATCACATTGAAGTAAAAAAACAACAGTAAAAACATTGTATTTATACATTTTACACTATATTAAAAGTAGAAGAAATATCTGGTACCATCGGCAAGCCAAATGTGAGTCTCTTTTCTCCAAAATTTGCAATTGCCTCGAGTAAAAAGTCAAGGAAATACAATTTCTAGTAGTGCAATCTGCTGCGTCATCTGCATTTTGTTTTTGGGCGCACATGGAAAGAGACACTGAACTGCGCGCCAAAAACAAAATGCAACTGGCCAAGCAGCAGATTGCACTACTAGAAATTGTATTTCCTTGACTTTTTACTCGAGGCAATTGCAAATTTTGGAGAAAAGAGACTCACATTTGGCTTGCCGATGGTACCAGATATATCTTCTTTCATTTCTTGTTGTTCAATTTAGGAAGCTGACTCGCGTTTGGAAACACCACTATAATTCTGAAAGTCTGCTGTAAAACACAATGATGGAGCAAATTGGCCAGCCCTTTATCACCCACTTTACCATCTCACTAGTCACCCTGGCCAAGCGTCTGGCCAAGCGTCTACTCGAACGAGCCATGTTTCATTCAAGTAATAGATAAATATTAAGTTTTCATCATTCAATCGTATGACAGCTGGTCGCGGTAGTGGTGAGTCGGTGTCTGGGCTCACCCGGCCTCATTGGCACCATCGTCCGCATCCAAGTGGAGGACGTAAACGAAAAGTTGTCTGAATTTTTTGCCCACCCCAGCCTTTTTCGCCTCTACGCAGCCCAGCCTCTATCATGTAGATTTCTGTCTCCATTGAACCACTAATAGTTTTGAACCAGTGCATCCAGTCACAACTGCTTCCATTTGCTCTTTCCTGTTGGCAGAAGCCAGAAGCAGTCGATCCATTTCATGCCCAGACCTTCAGTTCCGTTCAGTTCAGTTTTTCTTTGAATGTGACTCAACGCCTCCCCTAAAAGGACCCATTTTATGCCCACTTCAAATGCCAGCCCTTCACGCATGCTCAATTCAGCATTTCATGACAAAAGTTTAACTTTTTTATCGAAATAAATGCTCGTTTATGGCTCAAAAATATATAAATATAGAAAATCTCGGCCTGTTTTTAAACTTCAATTGCTCTCCTTATTTGCTGCTAGATGCAACATGCTTTCTCTTGGCTGCCTGTCTGCCTGTCTTACGTTACCAATTTCTGTTGGCTGTCTTGTAATGAGGGTGTTTCTAGAAAGCAACGGAAAATGGAATTCATATGGAAGCAAAGAAATCGGCAAAAAAGAGTAAATCAATGATTTTTCTAAATCCATAGTATGAAGGTTAATAGCGAGCAAAGTAGCAGAGGCAGAAAGAGAAATGCGGATTGTTGAGGGCGGTGAAGTGCAGGTGATGAGACGGACCTACATGTTCTTTACAGATTTTGTGCTGGGCTAGAAGGAAGGGGTGTTGGTGGTGAAGTTGACTGAGCCAGCTGTCCAGCTCTTTCTTCGACACACTCTCCGTCTCCAATTTTACCAGATTTCTCGCTCGCCAAAAGAAGCGGCGTCCAGCCTCCAGACAGGCCAGCAGGACTGCTTCCAGGTCCTCCAGGTAGCAGGCAGCCGTAGTGATGTACTTCTCCAGACCAGGGCACCGCTGCAGCAGCTCCAGCATGAAGTCTGCCGGCAGTCGAGGGACAGGTCCTATTGATCATTTCTTGTTCAGCAAAACGTAAAGACGTTCAGCAACATTTCGACAATTTTCTTTCAATAGTTAGTTTTGTGGTTCTTTGCAAAAACATATTCCATTGTTAATATGTTGTCAAAATACGACCATCCGATGTCATAGATTTCTTAATCTAAGAAGCTACTTTTTTATCAATAGTATCTATTCTAAAAAGTGGCCAGCACTCCAAATCCTCTCCTAGTTAAATATTCTACCAGTTTTCAACCAAGAGTGAACCGTCAACGAATTGAAGCACTTGCAGAGAAGTGGGAAAAGCTGCTGTGGCATGAGGGTGGCCGTCGAGCTTGAGCTGGCGGACGGCTGCCTTTTGCAGGCCAGGCAGCGTGAGCACAGTGTTCACATCGCCTTCCACCAGCTCCAGCCGCCCCACGACTCCGGGCAGCCAGCTGAGGCGCTGGCAGCAGGCCGTGTCTCGGACACAGATACAGAGCTGGCGCAGGTGACCTAGGTTAAAGGAGCTCAGCTGCTCCAGCTCCTGTAGCTGTCGCCGTTCGAAGGCAAGCTCCAGCCTCAGCAGTTGGCTCAGGTTCCACCGGCTTCTGGCAGCCTCCAGCAGAGCCTTGACGTCTTTCTCAGCCGCTTTCATCTGCAGCTAAAGAAAGTGAAACTGTCTGACGCTAAGAAATGGGGCAAAAGTCTACAAAAAAACTGGTTCCGTACGAGTCCAGCCGATTGTTGAGCCAGAATGAGTGCTGCCTTGAACTGAGCCTCAGGCCCAGGGTGGCTGGCCGGGCATAGCAATGGATGGAGGCGCGTAAGAAGCGGCAGGTGTGCTGAAGACTGGCCCAGTCCTTGATGTTGAGGTATTTGATGATACGCTCGGCCACATGCGGCAATTGGTTCAGCAGATTCACCAAGCCCTCCGTCTGCGTTTCCTGCTCCTCCTTTTCCTGTCAGTGCATTTTTAGTCAGAAATTAATTTTCTAGCCTGAATTCTGTTAGTCAATTCCAATAGGACTGATTGCTAGCATTGTTTTGCTGGAAGATGCAGCAAGTGACAACCCAGTAGGACATTGTTCTGCTCAATAATGACGCAGCAGCTTGAAAATTTATGACAATAACTGACCAATCGCCTGCGTTTTAGTGGCTGTGGCGAGCAGGTGGAGGAAGTAGCTTTGGTTGGGCTGAGAGGGTTGTGGACGCGCTTGTTGTTGGGCAACTCAGAGGCAGCCAAGGCCCCAGAAACTTCGCAGCTGGGCAGCATCGTTCTCTGCTCTTTGCCACCTGGATCAGCACATTTTCTAATCTTTTTTCCAACATAAATTTCATATTTTTCTCTTTTCCTTTCCTTTGGCTGTTTACGATTTGAGCTAAGCAAAAAAAACAATGCAACATCTTACAAAGCTGATTGACCGAGGAAAATTTGTAAAGCTAGAACGAGTTTTTGGACTGGCATTGCAAAGCGGAACAGCATCAGCACTTAGCACCCACCCAGATTTAGGATTCTAAATATATTTAGCTACGGCAAATTCTAACTTCTCGCAGAAAATGCTTCTTAAAAAATGCTATTTGATAGTATAATTTTCGTATTTTTGCGCGGCCGCCGGCCGCCTGCCGCGGAGGGCAGGGCAGTCAGAGCTCCGTAGGCCGGAGGGCATGGGTGCGGAGGCCCCGGAGCGTAGCCTAGCATGCGAAGCATGCTAGGCGAAGCGTAGGGGCCGTAGCACCCGTGCCCGGAGGCCGGAGGAGCTCTGGCGCCCTGCCCGAAGCGGCGGGCGGCCAAGGCCAGCTTAACCAGTTACCTCATTTTTGCGTCCGTCTTTCCGCATATATATATATATATATATATATCTTATATAATACGGGTGATGCCATTTTGGGGGGTGCCTCGCAGTGCTCTGGGGTAAAATGATTTGGAGTTCTACTTCACTTTTCACACCACGCTGAACCCATTTACTCCACCTCCACTTCACCCCATTGGCTACCCTCCCCATTATGATTCACCTTTTTCACTTTTTTCCACTTTCGAACCTTTTTCTACTTTTTTCTACTTTTTTTCACCTAAAATCCCAAAAATTTCTAAAAACACATGATAAATGCTGAATTTGAAGCCGCGCCTCTCCCAGCTCCTCAAAACAGTGGACTACTGTACATTAGGCAACACTAGGAGGCATAGAAGGCAAGCTTCAGACAGTCTTCAGTCATAGTTTTCAACTCTACAAAGACAGGAGAGGGGTGGGGGTGTGGGGTGTTGTGTAGGGCCCCTATGCTTCAATCTAGGGATGGTGGAGGCGGCCTATGCTTCAACATAAAAACGATGACAAACGTTTTAGAAAAAATTTCAAAAAAAATTTTTGAAAAAAAATTTTTCAAAAAATATCAAGAAAATTTTTCACAAATTTTGAAAAATTTTAAAAAAATTTTGAAAAATTTTGAAAATTTTGGAAAATTTTTGGTCTCAAGCGGGGAAAATCTACGTCTGACCCCATTATAAGGGGGCCAATTTAGGTGAAAAGTGATAAAAAAAAGTAAAAAGTGAAAGTAAAAAATAGGTGGAAAGTAAAAGGGTTTTATACTCCACTTGCACTCCACCTCACGGACACCAAAATCATTTTGTTTCAATTTCATATCACCAACATTTTCTGAAAAATAGTTTTTTTTTTCCACTTTTTCCACTTTTTGCTTTTTTTTATACTTTTTACCCCAGAGCACTGGTGCCTCGGCGCCACCTGGATTCTTTACTTATCTTAGCATATGATAGCTCTCTGCATGGCTTTTGACGACTTATTCAATATTTTTTGGGGCGCGCAGTGTATGGGTAATGCTGAAAATATGAAATAATCGATAACGTGTCCATTTTTGCCATTTTTGGCCATTTTTTGACTTTGAAACCCCATTACTCATCCAGTTTTTAACTTTTTCTGTCGGACTTTTTTTTAAATTGAAGCTACAAGAGTTTTGCATTAAATCCAGAGGTTAGTTTTCAAAGTTTTGAGTCAAATGTTTTTAAAAAAATGGATTGACTGATGCCAATTTTTCCATTTTCGGCCTACCCAGGAGTCTGATGTATTTGGGATGAATCAAGTAATTCTTCAAGGCAAGGTTGAGTCAGTGTTTTCCAAGGCTATGCGATTGATGTGCATTGGCCTAAAGCATTCTCAAGCCTCTAAGATCTTTGAGCCTGTTGTGCTGTGAAGTGGCTGGAAAGGCCATGATGCAGTGTGTACATGGCTATGGTCTTGACCTCTAAATAACATAATTTTATTTAAGGAAGATTTAAAGGACAGTACTGGTCACATCTTTAACTATATCTGGTACCATCGGCAAGCCAAATATGGATCTCTTTTCTCCAAAATTAAGGTGGCCGCGCGTAGCGCGGCCACTGACCTATATGACTAGTATATATATATATGTGTGTGTCCGAGGCCCGTACTCCTCGGTTTTTCAACGAAATTGGCTGATTTTTTGCATGAAGGTCCGCCTAGGCGGTGCCTCGGGACCATTTTTGGCGCTTGGCGTATTTTTTTGAATTTCGCCCAAAACTCAATTTTTTGATGTTTCAAAATACGAAAAATCATAAATCACTGGTTTTTCAATGAAATTTGCTGAATTTTTGCAGGTACTTCCGGCAAAGTAATATCTTGAAGCTGGCAAAAGGAATTTTTGAAATATTTGTTATTTATCGATTTATTGTCAAAAACCCAAAATCTTGATGTTTTGAAAATTTGAACATGCATAAGTCTATGGTTTTTCAATGAAATTAGCTGATTTGTGGAATGTACGTCCGAAATAGTAATGTCTTGAAGCTGGTAAGAGAAATATTTTAAATTTTTAGTATTGCTCTATTTATGGTCAAAAACCAAAAATATTGATGTTTCAAAAATTTGAACATGTATAATTCATGGTTTTTTATTGAGATCGGTTGAATTTTGCCATGAATTTTCATCTAGGTGGTGTCTTGAGGTGAGGCCGCGCATCTTGGCAACAGCCGAGAACACCTTGTTACTTTACGAGGAGGAAGGAAGTCTTCGTAAAGTCTTCAGTTTATTAAAATCGGATGAAGAAAAATATCAAAATTTTGTTTTTCGGGACCCGATTTTTTTTATTGGCAAATATGGAAGCCCTAAGAAGGCTGGTGCTATGTTTTTATGTCGTTCTACTTTTATGCATGCTGTTTGCAAGGCTCAGGGGTACTAAAAATCAGCGGAAAGAAAGACCTTGTGGAGGCTGCGGCAGCATCTGCGGATGCTGGATAGGAGGTGGCACCGGCGAGGGAGGCCCGGCATAGCCAGTTCCTTCGTCCATCGATTCACTTCAGCTCAAATGTTCCAAATGTTCAAATGCGCCAACTTGAATTTCTACCCATTTTTGAAGCTAAATGGCTTTTATTAGATGCCCTGTATTAGTGCACTAAAGAAATAAATAGAGAAGCATGGACAAAATGCCTGCGAAGAAATCGAAGGCAAATACGTGATGCTAATATCTGGCCATAAGTTGGTTGACAGTAAGGATGACAAAGGATAGGCGAAGAGTTTTAGTCTGCATGGTCTAGACGCTTGGTTGTCAGGCAACATGAGAAATGACGCTCAACAAATGTTGCAACAAAATAATCAGCGATGGGTTTGGCTCGGTTAATCAGTAAATCAAGCGATGTTGTGCCAGGCACAACAAAAAAACGAAAAAAAATTTGACCAGAAAACTTTGGTGTGAAAAAAGGAGAGTTTAGCTCCAGCCTAGAACTTGGTCTAGGTGTGAGCAAAGTGGCCATTGATAAGAGGAAGGGCAATGTTAGTCACCAAGAGTTGAGGGCAAGAGATCTGGCGGCCATAAAACTAACGACCCTCCCTGCACCTTTTCTGGCACCCTGCAACCACGCCCTGAAATTTACGACCTACCCCTCTTCACGGCAACCCCTTTGGGCCTTTCTATTCGCAGGCATGACTCATCGAAATAATTGAGGAGCGCATGAGCATGGCCTGTAGGCATCCCTTGACTACTGCTGAGTTTGGATATGATGGCGAAAGCCCATGCGAAGGCCGCATCCACCGCATGAATGCGACTGCAGCTTCAGGCAACTAATGACGTGCTACTCCAAGTGTTGCTGCCCGCTTCAACAGCAATAATGACTCCAATTGATCATTTAACAAGCAAACCTACATTCTGGTCGTATGCATTCTCTTGGCTGATTTCAGGCAGGTCATTTCGTCCTGATCCAAGGCTCGCCTAGGCTTTTGCCGATGGCTATTTCCTTTTTTCTTGTCGCCGCAACTTTGGGACAATTTTTCCTTCTTTAGGCCCTTTATGAAAGTTCTATCCCGTCAAAATACTAAATCTAAGCCTACGCCTTGATCGAAGCCTTATTTGATGATTTGATCATTTCTGAAAGTCAATGCAGCCCAGAAGGGCTGTTGGGCTGTTAGATGCGGTTTTTCAATCCTGCCCGGATGCTCATATCCCACCACCAAGATTCTGTCAGACGGTCTCAACCTCTTAGGCCACGCCTGCCATATTCCCTCCAATTTCTTCACCCCAAACTAATTGGCTGTCTTTGATCAAAAAGCTCGTAGTATTTCTCTGCCTAAACTGCCGCCACCAAGTCTAATCACAGCCTGCTGCTCCAACTTCCGCTATATTTGGTTCTCGCTCAGAATTTGGTTCCCCATAGTATCTGGGCGTCATTCCTAGCGATTCAGCTTTACTAGTGCTGTGCTCCTTGTAGGTGGAGACGCCTTAGGCAAAAAGGAAAGGCATAGACCACCGGATGGACCTGATTATATGATTATTAATATTTATACGATTTGATTAATTATTTGATTTATGGGCCTCCATAATTTCTCATAATTGATGTGTATTGGTTTGACTCAATAATTCAACATTGGGTTTCTCAAACCCAATCAGCAAGCGCAAGGTTTGTCGATCATTAGACGTTTGTCGATCATCTGCAAGCGCAAGGTAATGAAACGCAAGGTTTGTTGATCATTAGACTTTGCAATGAGTAGAAAGTGGTCTAGACTGGGCATAAAACAAAAAAAAGAAAGAATGGCCAGCTGCAAAATTATTATCCTTCTTCTCATCCACGCTTTTCTACCTACAGGCAAATCCTTTGTAACTCAGAATGGCAATGATTTTTTTCAAAATGAGGCTTTAGAAAAATAAGACTAAGTTTTTTAATTGGGGCCATGCGAGCGAAGCGGAAGCATGGTCCCCGCTTAGCCAAGGACAAACCCTATTACGGATTTTGAAAATAAGATTGGCTTCCAAATATTCCATGGGCAATTAACAAAGCTGCGAGTAGGCTCAATGGACGCAGCAAACACAGAGCTTTAATCAAAAAAAAAGTTTGCTGAATTTGGTTAAGAATTAAGCAAGTTATGCCCAAAAACTTCTAAAAAAAGTGTCCTTCCATGATCCATTTGCCGTCCGCCGTCCGGTGCCCATACGTAATGTTTGGCATGAGGATTGGCAGGGTCTGGAGCTCCAAACTCGGCGTCACTATAGTAAATCGACCCTGGAGGGTGGCATGGCGCCTCCAGAATTTTGATTTTTGGCCTCCTTTATGTCAAAATTGAGGTTGGAAAGTTGATTAAACATAAGGAGGGACCCTTACGTATAAAATCGGAAATCCGGAATTTGTTAGGATGCACGTAGGGCTTAAACAATGGCAGATTCGGATTTCTCGTCACAAACAACACCAAAGTAGGTTGCAATATTAGCAAATTTCAAAAAAAAATTGCACTGTCAGTCACCCCACCAGTCACTCAAAAGGAGAAGTCCATGGTTTTTCAACCAATTTCAAATGTTAGCACAGATTTAGAATCGGCACATATGACTTGTGAACAAAAAAACTCAAGTCGTCTTGGCAATTCTCAAAATTGGGGCTTTGCGAGTGAAGTGGAAGCACGGTCCCCTCTTAGCCAAGGACAGAGCTTTAATCAAAAAAAAGTTTGCTTAATTTGGTTAAGAATCGAGCAAGCATCCTTACGAATAAAATCGGAAATCCTAAATAGTTTTTGCTAGGATGCACATAGGGCAATGGCTGATTCGAGAGAGATCAGATAGAAATCAAAGATAATTTTCTGGGCTCTCTTAGCTCTGTAGTTAGAGTTCCAAATTTGTTATGCATAATTTTATGATAAGAGTTCCAAATTCAATTTCATCACCTTATAGCTCAAGCTAATTTTATGATAAGATGAATCAAAAAAATTTCATCCCTTTGATGCCCAAGCTATTTTAATTGAAAAAGTTTAAAAACTTTTTAAGCTAACAGAATAAAAAACTGAATCGGAGATTCACCATTTCAGTAATACACTTGCTTGCAAAAATAATAGATGAAAAAGGACACTATTTGGCGGGATGTCCTGATAAGATGATGGTTTGAGATGGGATTATGCCGATTATGCCGGGTAGGCCGATTATACCAGGTGGAGTGGTTGAGATGGACACAAACGTGGATGATGAATGGATTGATAGGAGCACCACCATCATCAACTATGAAGTTTTTGCTGATCACACGTTTTACAAAGTAAGCTTCTGTGCTCCTATG
The DNA here is from genome assembly GCA_030248095.1 of Ptycholaimellus sp. GST1_10. Taxonomy (NCBI): domain Eukaryota; kingdom Metazoa; phylum Nematoda; class Chromadorea; order Chromadorida; family Chromadoridae; genus Ptycholaimellus; species Ptycholaimellus sp. GST1_10. The sequence goes on from JASANA010006243.1 coordinate 14,886, forward strand.
CATTGCTTCCTTGAAAGGATATTTTACAGGTGAAACGGGTCACAAGAGTCCGCTCGCAAATAGTTGCTGGTGTAATGATGAAATTGAACTTTATTGCGGGCAAAACGGACTGTCAGCTGCCAATCTATCCGTTACAAGCTCGGGTTCAGCTTCTACACCCTCTAAACTCTTGGCCAACCAAAAGAGACTTTTCTACTTAGGCATTTGACCCAAACGCCTGTGACTTCCTTAATGAATACAATGTCGAGTGGCAAAACTGCGTCGTGGGTTTTGTGGAGCAAGGCTGGATGGCAAAGCTCAAAGTTTGTGCCTCCTCTTTTGGAGCCAGGTCATTTATATAGTTTTTAGGTGACTGAAAAGAAATGCGTTCCGCTGAAGGGAGAAGAGTTGGTCCAAATGAATGATGAGGAAAACTAATGCTTTCCTTTTTCATTTTGTCCCACTATATCGTACGATTTGAAGGAATTCTGACAGCAAAGCATAGATATGGATGCAACAGAAACGCAAAGAAATGATTATAGGGAAACTCGGATTGTGGAAAACTCGGTTTCTAGGAAAACTCGGTACACGGAAAACTCGGTTTCTTGGAAAACTCGGTTTCTAGGAAAACTCGATATGCGGAAAACTCGGTTTCTAGGGTTTCTAGGAAAACTCGGTTTCTAGCAAACTGTTTCTAGACTGAGTGCTTTTTGTGGTAGAAATGATTAGTTTTGGACCAGGTCGTTCTGGTAGAACTGGTGGTTTTGGTAGGTTCGCTGGCCGCAATAGAAATGTTATTTTTTGCAGTGCTTGTAGTTGGAGAAGTTGTAGAAGAGCTGGTTGGGAGTTGGAAATGTCGTTGTAGTGCTTGGTGTGCTAGTTGTGCTAGTTGTACGACCCTGCAAGGAGACCAAAGTTTCCAGTGAGTTTTTGCGCGGCCGCAGGCCGCCTGCCGCGAAGGGCAAGGCAGTCAGAGCTCCAGAGGCCGTAGGGCATGGGTGCGGAGGCCCCGGAGCGTAGCCTAGCATGCGAAGCGTCTTCCAAAAGTTGACAAAATTTGATTCACAATATCTCAAGCCCATTAAAAGCTAAAGAGTTGGAATTTTTACTGAAAGTAGGCCCAGGCGTAGTTAGTTTGTGTATAAATTTGCAGATTATTTCAATTAGCCAAACTGGAGATATGATCATTTTTGTAAAATCACTCAAAAAATCAAAAGTTCAACATTTCAGCATTTTTTCATACACATTTGAAACGTGATTTCTCTCTCCCAATAAAAGCTTTTGGGCTCAAAATTTAACACAAATTGGCTCTAAGGATGGTTTACTTATATTCCAATTTTTAGTTCTCTATGTGCTTCCTATGTTGAGAAAGAGCCTTCAAAGTACATCCACCTTTTAGCCATGTCTGTGCTTTATGGCAAGGGCAGCCAGCCAGTGCTGCGGAACCATAGGAATGGTTAAGGTGGATGTACTTTGAAGGCTCTTTCTCAACATAGGAAGCACGTAGAGAGCTAAAAATTGGTATTTAAGTAAAACACCCTTAGAGCCAACTTGTGTTAAATTTTGAGCCCAAAAGCTTTTATTGGGAGAGAGAAATCACGTTTCAAATGTGTATGAAAAATGCTGAAATGTTGAACTTTTGATTTTTTGAGTGATTTTACAAAAATGACCATATCTCCAGTTTGGCTGATTGAAATAATCTGCAAATTTATACACTAACTAACTACGACTGGGCCTACTTTCAGTAAAAAATTCAACTCTTTAGCTTATAATGGGCTTGAGATATTGTGAATCAAATTTTGTCAACTTTTGGAAGATGCACCCGGTATATATATACAAGACTAAAATGCTACAGCATGAGAATCTTATGAATTTGCGATCATCAAAAAGAAATAGACAAGGTGTAACACAATCATAATTTATTTTTATGTGAATTGTGATAAATTTTAACATGTCTATTTGATTGGCTTGGTCCATCTTAAAACTCCACTGCTCATTCATAAGCAGGCGGCAATTTATGGCAGAAACCCTTTCCTCAGTAGAACAATCCAATTCGAGTTTATCTTCAATATTCGCTTAATTTTTGAATAATTTTCAAAGTTTAATTTTTAAATAAAATTTAGGATTAATTTTTGAACATTAACTCTCAAAAAGAAGAAATAAATGTCCATAATAAAAAATCGATCATATTTCGAATGCTTGCAAACCTGAATTTTACCTTTGCTTGTTTCAATTTGATTTCAATATTGTTCATTTTCTACACCTAAAACATAACTTTTAGTTTTATTATATTTACAAAATTCAACAATTTTTTTTCGATGTAGATTAATGGCATTTTATTGCATTTTACTTTTTATTCGTTATTTACTTTTTTATTAATTTTTCTAAAAATTTTGTGCTCTTTGTGCCAAAATTGCCGCCTGCTTATGAATGAGCAGTGGAGTTTTAAGATGGACCAAGCCAATCAAATAGACATGTTAAAATTTATCACAATTCACATAAAAATAAATTATGATTGTGTTACACCTTGTCTATTTCTTTTTGATGATCGCAAATTCATAAGATTCTCATGCTGTAGCATTTTAGTCTTGTCTATATCTTGTTCATGTGGAAGGCATTTTTTAATTTTCCCACATGAACAAGGCTAAGAGTTCGCACATGAACAAGGCTCCAAGAAAATGATGATTTACAGTGGTCATTGGAATTCCTCTAAGATTCCATAAATTAAGATCTATCGCATTGAAGCTAACCTGAGCATCAGTTCATAAAAATCTGCGCAGTTTCCCTTTCGCATTGAAGCTAACCTGAGCATCAGTTTATAAAAATCTGCGCAGTTTCCCTTTTTTATATATTTCAGTTAATTTTTTAGTTATTTATTAAAATTCAGAGGCCTATTTCAAAATTTCAAGAATTTTGCCATCTGGAGCAGACTGTGAGCTTTCGATTGATATATATATATATGTCCTAGGGTTCAACCTACCAGTCTTCCAATCAATTCGGTGACATGCAACCACGCAAAAACTCGATCACCCATTCATAACTAGGGCGCTGTCGCGCCCTAGGATCTTATTATATACGGGTGATGCCATTTTCGGAGGGGCATTTGCGCAGTCTGGATTCTTAACTTATCCTGGCATATGATAGCATTTTGGACAGATCTCGGCAAGATTGACCAAATATCACCGCTCATCCTCACAGTTTTTCCTTAAAAATAAGTTATGATTGAAAACGTGTCAAATTTTGCAATTTTTGCCACTTTTTTGACTTTACTCCTTTGTAGCTCATTCAATTCTTAACATTTCCTGGCGGACTTTTTTTTAAATTCAAGGCAAAACTATTCTGTTTAGGAATACTTTTTTACTTTTTTGACTCTTTGAAATTATTTTAATGAAAAATCCTAACGAGTATAGCCAAATTTCGCGATTTGGCTCTACTTGGGTATCAGATATTTCATGGCAATTATAAGGGGAACATTTGAGCCACAGTTTGTGCATGTTCTGAGTGCTGACATCCATTGTGTCTAGCGAATAAAATTCATTTGGTTTTGAATGTGGATCATATACAGTGATCAGAAGCATCCCAAGCCTGGATGTACAATGCCTAGGTCAGTGTCAAATTTAGCAAGAGCATTGAAATTGCTGATAGCATGAACCAAAATATACAGCATGCAGTTTATTTCCGTGGCAATAGTGCAGTGCATGATAATTGTGTGCCAAAGCCACAAACAAAAGGTGGCCGCGCGAAGCGCGGCCACTGACCTATATTACTAGTATATATATATATATGTGTGGTTCCAGAGCCCAGACTCAACGGTTTTTCAACCAAATTGGCTGAAATTTTGTATGAAAGTCCGCCTGGGTGGTGGGTAGGAGGGTTTTTCTGCGCTTGGCGTAATTTTTATTTGTTCTTGATTTATGGTCAAAAAACCTCAAAAATGGAGACCTTTAAATTCGAAAATTTTTCAAAAAATTGTATTTTAATTTTTTTATCATTTATTATTATTTAGATTACTTTTATTATTTAAATGCCTCAGAAACCAAAATTAAACCTGGGCCAATTTGTTACTTTTTTTGTTTGCGTTATATAAGTATTTCTTGAACCTACATGCTGATTATACAATTCATTGCTTAACAAAGTGAATAAGGCCGCGCATCTATTGGCGATAGCCGATAATACCTTGTTGAAATTATGGAGGGCTATTGTATGTTGAGATTGAGCTAATTGAGATAAATCAAACAGACATATTTGATCTAATTGCAGCAGAAAAGCCAGGACTATCAGGTACCGAATTTTTGCATACCGAGTTTTTGGGGTACCGAGTGTTCCTAGGAACCGAGTTTTCCACATACTGAGTTTTCCACATACCGAGTTTTTCTAGAAACCGAGTTTTCCTTTTACCAAAGAGATGAGTCTGAAGATTGAGCTACATCAGAAAAATCAGAAAAATGCAACACCATTTTTACAGAACTGTCCTACGCTGGATATTGAGTGTTTATGTGAATTTTACTTTTAACTTATCGCTTATTGATATTTTTGCGCAGCCAAAGGCCGCCTGCCACGGAGGGCAAGGCAGTCAGAGCTCCGGAGGCCGGAGGGCATGGGTACGGAGGCCCCAGAGCGTAGACTAGCATGTGAAGCATGCTAGGCAAAGCGCAGGGGCCGTAGCACCCATGCCCAGAGGCCGGAGGAGCTCTGGCGCCCTGCCCGAAGCGGCGGGCGGCCAAGGCCCGCTTAAGCTGTTACCTCATTCAGAGGAAACCGCTTCTACTGGAGGGGGTGGGCGCGTAGCCATCTTGGCCTTGATTCGATGGTCGTTGAGGGGAGCATAGAAGAGGCTGGCGGAGCTCTTGGGGGTGACGGGAAAGTTGACGCCTTGACGGGAGCCGCGGGGCGTGGAGCTCCAGGTCTGACTGCGTCCGCTGGGCGCAGTAGGAGACTGCGTTCTCCTGGGCTGCCTTGTAGGGCCTGAAATCAAAAATTTCATGTTTTACACCAATTAAGAGAGCTTTTCTGAGAAGGTCAAATATCTGAAATGGGAGGACGGACAAAAATTGTTACCCCCCTTTTTTATATTTTTTATGAAAAATAGACATGTTTTTAAGACTTTTGGTAGAGTATTAGTGGTCAAAACTCAAAATTCGATTTTTGGCGAATTTTTGAATGTTAAAAAACGGCCAATTTTTCAATCCATTATAACTCTCGATTTGCTCAACGGATTTTGATGATTTGACCGCCATTCGAACCGTCTCATTTAGGAGAATATTTTCTTTTTTTTGTTCATCTCTCTTAGATCATAACCTGCCAAGTTATTCACAAAAAATCATCTTTTCAGTTTTCAAAATGTCAAAAAATGGTATCACGAACTTTCAGTCAAATCATCAAAATCCGTTGAGCAAATCGAGAGATATAATGGATTGAAAAATTGGCCGTTTTTTAACATTCAAAAATTCGCCAAAAATCGAATTTTGAGTTTTGACCACTCATACTCTACCAAATGTCTTAAAAACATGTCTACTTTTCATAAAAAATATAAAAAATGGGGGTAAAAATTTTTGTCCGTCCCACTTTTTGACCTCTCACAAAAGCCCTCTTAAAATTTATCATGAAATCCAATAGATCTCCACAATTTCCTCCTTATTCGTGAGAAGAAAAAGGATGCAGCCCTCGATCTTCTTGCTGAAATGAATCTGCAGGACGAATTTGGCTGCTTCCATTAGATACTGCCCCTCTAATTGGAGTTGGCACTTGGCAGCCATTGATGTTGGGTCGTTGGAGGATGGGGTGACCTTTATTGGCTCCTGCTTGTACAATATCTCCACATTGAAGAGCAGGTAGGGCATGAAGGCGATGGAGCAGTCCCCCAAAATTACTTGCGGAATTTGTTTACCTCCAGAGTCACCGACATGTGCTCTTGCCAGAGCCGGCCATTCCCCTTCTGAACAAAAAGAGAGATAGAATTGAGATGGAGGAGGCAGATAGCTTCTTCCGAGTGGCTGCGTAGGTCTGCTGCGACAAGCTTGCTAAAATGGGAATTTGAAACCATGCTTGCTGGGAACGTGAGTAAAGAAAGCTGGTGGTTGACGGATACCTGTGGGTTGAAGCGGACTCAGTTATGGTGTGGGGATTGAGTGAGCTGAGCTGCGTCGGGGGCTTCAGCATCGTTGAGGTTGAGAGGCAGGGTTGACATGTCCGTAGCTCTGAAATAACGAAAGTTGGATAATTACGCAAGATAAGAAGATGACTAATCAAATGCCCACAAGAGGCTTAGCTCAGATATTATCCAAACTACCACTATAAATATGGAGAAAATCTGCAGTCAGTACTTAGCTCCAACATCCAATACTCAGCTCCAACATCCAACAGCCGGCCAGAAAAAATGCCATATTCTCAAAAAAGATTGGGTTGCAGGCAGATGGACCCCAGCCCTGCATATTCGTGCCCTTACTGCGGCGAGCAGTTTCGGGCGGCGAACCCACTCCAGAATAGGCATATCTACCTATGCCGACAGGTTGAGTTATCTTTCACTTACTGTCTTTGGTTCATTCGAAATTTCCGCTCTGAACTGCAGAATGCCACGCCCGAGGCGCGTGGTGTCCGAGTGATGTGCCCAACTGATGAGCGGCACATCATCCTGGAGGCGGAGTATCGTCTCCACATCCTCGCCTGCCGTCCCAGCCTTCCCCCCGTTCGGCTGCCCTGCCCCCTACCTTTGCATCATGTGTCTTTTGCGGAATGAATTACTGATGCCGTGATAGGATGCTGTGAAATTGAAAATGATTGAAAAAAATGGAAAGTTTACTTCCAACTATTCTTTCAGAAGGACGCAATGTGCATGGGCAATGCTGTTTGAGGCAGGGATGGGAGACAGAGAGGGGGAATGGCAGACCTCAGTGGGTGGGCTGCTCATTAGATTAGCGCCTCAGAACACTATGGTGAAAGTGGGGGGGGGGGGGGTGGGTGAACAGAAGCAGTCTTGCCCAGATCTTCTGGCTCCTGCTCACCTGCCCTGAGGAACAGGTCATTACTGCCTAGCCAGATGACCGCGTGGATGACGGCGACCCCTGGGTTCTTCAGATTGGCATTGCTGTGACGGAGATCAGTTCGTCTTCCTCAGGTGAACAGATATATAGTGGTGCTGAGAGATGTGAGGTAGTGTTTTGATGTGGGATAAAGAAGGATATGAGGGGTACCTCAGAGGAGGTGGGGGGCTGGGATGGAGGCGTATCACTCCTCACCATCCATGCTGTCCCCCACTTGGTTTACCTAAACCACTGCCTTCATACTCTTTTTCCTCGCTGATGTTTTCTAATTGCATGGGATGTAGTATCGGTGGAGAGGGAGCTGACGCCGTTGGCAATCTTGAGGTATGCCTCCTTGGTGTGCTGCTCGTGGAAAATGTGGCGTCTTTAACTTTAATTTTGTAAGGTAAACTATGGATGCATGTAAATCATATTCAAATGATACAAACATATATACAGCAGTAATCACGCACTCCTCATTCGTATTCATTCAATCCTCTTCGCCTTCACTCATCATCACTGCTAAGAAGACACCACTGCATCACCAGCTCTCTGCTGAGGCGTACAGCATTGGAAGCCACTTGAAGTGGGCTGTAGTTCAGCAGAGTGAGCACATCCCCATCAATATCATAACACCAACCTCAATTTTATTTTCCATCTCAGTTTGTTCCCAGAAAAGAAACTAAAAGAAATGGTTCTGGTGGAGATGAAGTTGGCGTTGTTCAGGCAGGCGTCTTTTGGCAGATGGAGATGCATGGCGAATCCACAGGTCTGACACTGCGCTTCGTATGCCCAAGCAATGCCACTCGTTTCAGCGCTTTCCTTCAATCATTTTTTGTTTGAGTTTGTAAGTGCTCTCATTTTTTACTCCCAGCGATGCCCAGTGTGGCTGGAAGTCGATGAACCCTCGTTTCTACCAGCTGTGTGTAGGTTGGCTTTGTAAGGGCTCCGAAACCTCGAGCAATTCCACAGTGGCAGAGGAGATGAACAGAAAGCCATCCTGTAATTTTCTTTAATCACCGCCTTTCCCCCAGCTTGTCTTTCCCCCAGCTCATGCATTGACTCTTCATTTGACACATTACCAAACCTCATGCCAGGGTAAAAGAAGTGAAGCGTCAGCTACTTGGCATGCCGCTTCTGGTCCATGTTCATGCTGCGGGCGATTGCACTGCAGGCAGAGCAGACGGAAGCTGGATGCCATTCCAGCCAATTCCACTCCAACGTCATCCTAAAAATGCTCCTGCCTATCCCACTTCACAGATCATATTCACCCAGTCCAAGCATCACTCATTTTGACGTCTCTGTTTACGCGTTCAGAAGGTGCCACTTGTTGCGGCCTTTGGATTGAAATGGCTTATCCAACTCAAACACCTCTATGGTGCAGTGGATAGTCGGTATATAGCCAAACTGCAGTCATACCCGCCCTCATGATCTCACTTTCACTTTGTCACAACTCTTTTACAACTCTTTCAATGCTCTTCTCACAAAAAATGAACCATAGCCGGAGAAAAAGCAGTGTCCAGCACTGCTTCTTGTGGTTCTTGCCTCCTGGTGATCAATCCTTTAGTGGGATGTTGTCCTTGATGTCCGCCAGGCCAATGGCCTCGAACATCTCTCGCCAGCCCTTCATCAGGTGAAGGTCATCGCTCCGCAAAAGGGAAGAGTTTTACAACTCTGCAGGGCCACAGGCCACAGGCTTTTACCAATAGTAGTTCCCTACACTTCCATCTTTCACCTTATACAACAATTTTTAGACCTATTCTGAACTGAAATCCTAGAAACCTACGCAAGATCAAATGTTCAAATGTCTTGAATATGTCTCCATCAGACACTTCACATTCCCACCGCCGTTCTAGCTAGCCTACCAGTCAGCCATATCCCTGATAATTTGGAGTAGCTGGGATGCCTGTTGCTGATGACAGTATCGATGCGGATGCGTGCGTTGAATGTTGATGAGGTTGGCCAGGCGCTTCAGTGGGCTGGGAGGAGCAGGACACAGTTGCCGCGCAGACTTGGTGCTCCAGAAGCTTGCCAGAGTCCAGGTCGATGCCGTCCATGGCGCAGTAGCTGGGAGAGTCGAGCTGGGCATCCATGAGCAATCGTGCAGCCTTCCGCCTGCCCTTCCGTCTCTGCTCATCCAGTACAACCTTTACGTTCTGCTGCTGTTGCTTTCGGAATGCGTCTCCAATGACTGGCAGGGCAAAGAGCTTCTGTTCTGATGAAGTTGCAGTCAACTGGTCCAAATCGCTGGCTAGCTAGAAGAATGGCCATGAAGATTTCCAGGTCTGAATGACTCAAGCAAAAAGGTTTGATCTAGTCTACAGTGAAGAATAAAAATGGGGTGTTTAGAGAGAGCTTTTGCCACGAATCGTCCTGAACTGGCGCTGGAGACTGGGGGGGGGGGTATGAAGTCGGTGTCAAGCTTCTCGCCCTTCAAAGGCCGTAGGTTGCAGAGAAAAAGGGCAAGTCCCATTGGACATGGTGAAGTGTGACAAGTTGGCATGGCTGTTATGAAGGGTGAATGACTGGCCGAATGAATGTGTTAAATGCTGGGTTTTGAGGAGAAAGAAGAAGTTTGAAGAATCACAGACAGGAGATTATGAGATACCCGTCTGTTGGGGGATAAGGGCTATGTTGGCTAAACTTGAGCAATATGTGAGCTGGAGGCAACGAAGAGCTGGCAGGATTTGTCCTTGAGCTGGCTCTTTGGAAACCCTAGGAGACAGGTCCCGTGAAGCCATACATTGCAGAAGCTGCACTGCACTGCCGGCGAGTCCTTTTTGTCATTGCAGAAGGTGCACTTGACAAGATTTGCATCCAGCGGAACCTTTTACAATACTTTTCAATTTATTGCTGATACAACGTGCAAGCTACGTGAGGTAGGTACGCAAGTGTGAGAAAAGGGGGACAAAGGCCTTTGCATATTGGCCCGCTCTCCAAAATGACGGTGTTCCTCTCCAGTCTCCAAAGATGTTTTTGTGCTTTTTGGTCGATTTGTTGGTGCAATTTTCATCAAAAAAACGAGACTCGGCAACCTCAAATCCTGAGCACCTGGAAATGGAAAACCTAGAACATGGAAATGGAAAAAGCAAAGAAACTTTTGCAGGTTAAGTCAGGCAAACTGGAAATGAAAATGCACAGGTAAATGGAAAATCAAAATTTTTTTCCATTTTTTTCCATTTCCAGGTACCTAACATCATGTATGAAGATCCAACTTGC